>JAKLMY010000030.1:0-71797 GCA_022814645.1 Ganoderma meredithae | reverse complement strand
CCTCCTCCACCCATGTCGGCGCGTCAGAGACCAGCTTGGAGGTCGTCGCCCGCTTTCCCGGCGGCCTCGACTTCGGCCGCGGTTTGGTCGACGTCAACTTCACCATGTGGCCGCTCTTCAAGTGCTTGAACATCGACAACATCCTTACTATATGCGAGGTAATTCTGCAGACTCGCTGCCCCTCTGGCAAGTCAATGCGCTAACTCACACTTTGTGGCAGATTGCACTCGCCCCGACCGGCCGCATCCTCTTCTACTCGCGGCATCCGGCAATGCTGGGCATCGCCGTGCTCACTATCAAGTACCTGGTCGAGCTCCGCGGCTGGAGCGGTGTTGCCCTGGCTGCGGTGCACTCCCGCGATGCAAAAATCTACATTGATGACCCCGGCCCATGGATCATTGGCCTCGCAACGGAGGCCCGATATGCAATCCGCCCGCCGCCGGAGGTTTGCGTCGTCGATCTGTGAGCACCGTCATCTCCGTCCCTCAATCGCGTCGCGGCGAGTTTCGTTGTGATGTCCTGACATTTGAAACAGCGACATCAACTACCTCAATTGCTCCTCCCCTCCACCTGGCGTCGTGTCTACGAAGCAACAGCGCGACCGCTTCCGACAGAGACTCCTTGTCGCCTTTGAGCCCCACTACCACCCAGACCACTGTGTTCCCAGGTGCGCTGCAACCGATTCTTTGCGCGGTGGCAACGTAGACCCTTACATCGTCCCACAGTGAATTCAAGGAGGCCTTCCCCGCAGGCAGGTTCCGCCCGGTATGCAAGATCCAGGCCAAGCGTGGCGCAGTGTCCACAGCGGTGGCAGACATGGTCAAGCCGCCTGAGTGGTGGCACTCGACGCGCATCATCCAGGCCTTCGACAGCGTCCTTGCCGACAAGATGAAGAAGCCCTCGCTACTCAAGCGTATTAGCTCGTTCGGCACCGTGCGCGCGCCGCCGCGACTCACTGTCGCAGAACAGCACATCCAGTTGTCGATCCGCAAGCGTGCGTCGGCGTTCGTCGACGCGCGCGACGACCTTGAGACGAAGATCGGGCGGCTGTCGCGCCGCCTGAACTTCCTCATGACTGAGTCGGACCTGTGGCGCGATAAGTTCGTCACCTTTGAGCAGTATGCGGAGAAGCTGAGCGTGGAGGCGAGCGACCTGCGTGCGAAGATCAACAAGGAGCAGAAAGAGACGAAGCGCTTGTCGAGCATGATCACCATGACTGCAGCGGAGAAGTCAAAGCTACAGAGCAGTGAGTGTTCGGTTCTGTTCCTCCCTTCTCGGCTCGGATGCGGGTGCAGGACGCTAATCGGTACCTTCTTTGCGCTCGTGTTTCCCTGCGCGACGCTAGAACTATCGGAGACGGAGTCTGCGCACAGGTCAGCGCTCGAAGAGCTTGAGACCATGCGGAGTCAGATGGAGAGAATGGAGGAGGAGCGCGCGGAGATGATCGCGGAGGTCGAGGCGCAGATTGAGCGCGCCCTCGCGCACATGGCCGTCGACGTCGACGACTCGGACTACGGCGGCTCGCGCCCCAGCAGCCGCCTCTCGACACGCTCTGCCCCAAGCACCAGTGGAGGCGGCGGCTACCGTTTCCCTGGCGACGTGCGAACGCGCCCACTACGCTCGTTCAGTACCGAGTCGACTCTGGCCGAGTCGTTTGCCAACGGAGATGACTTGATCAAGACTGAGAGAGTGACGGGGACGGTCATGGAAGAGGAGGAGGAACTAGAGTCGGATGAGCGGTCGAAAGGGACGGAGACGAAGAAGAAGCGGTTCTCAGCGGGCGCAGATGCCGAACAGCACGACGGCATGAAGGCGGTCGACGAGGGCATCAGCCAGAAGAGCGACAAGATCGCGCAGAAGGTGCTCCAGATCCAGCGCAAGGTTTGTCTCAATTCCCCCTTACAGTTTTTTCTGCAAATCATCAGGCTGACTTGGGTGTTCATAGCTGGAGTCTGCGCTGGCCTCTGACGCGTATCGTCGTTCGCTCGAGAGCCACTATAGCGAGAGCGAGCTGTCGGAGTCTACCAACCGCTATCGCCCTCAGCCTCGCAAGTCGCGCAGGAATAGGAGCATCAGCGATTCACCCGCAGGCACTGGCCAGTCCACTCCACATAGTCGTGCGACCGCCAAGGAGGCCAAAGATGCCTCGTATTCGATGTCTGAAAGCGAGACCAAAACTGAGGTAGCTGAGGTCAGGCCCTCCCGACCACAGGTCCTCACCTCCCAGCAGTCCCTCGACGTACGAAGGATTCCCTCTACGGCTTCCATCGGCGCGATCTCATCCACCGCCAGGACTCCTACTACACCGTCTCTTACACCCGGAGCAAGCGCGGTCACGGACGACGAGGAGACTGACTTCCAGAGCGCGTACTCAACGAGCCCGCGCGGGAGCAACGGCAGCCTGGATAACTTCACCGTGCAGACGTATGATCCAGAAGAGCAGCCCTCGGAGCAGGGCACACCCACCTCTATTTCCATCAAGGGTACCGATTACCTCGACGAATTCGGGCCCCAGCGTGTTGCGCCCTTCAAGGGCCGCGAGCGCAACTTCAGCACAAGCACGGCGACTAACGCCAAATATCGGCTGAAGTCTCGCACAAGCGAGGACACGGTGGGCGGTCGCGTCTAAGCCGAGCGAGTCGGAGCGTCGTGCTTCACCTTGGAACAAATTTGCACGCTCGAATTGAATTTTCGTTCGCTGTTATTTATCACCTTACTTTATGGTAAATGTCCGGCTTGCTTTCACCCAGCTTGGCAGCAATCGCCCACTGTCGCAATGCCATTTCCACCGTCCAACGCCACCAGCCACCAGTTACCAACCATCATGTCCTGTCTTCTTGTCTTGCATTATTTGTTGCATTTGTTGACAACTCAGCCTTCACTCTCCTCCGTATATCCAACTACGTTACATCTGGCCGATCATGGCCGCATTTCTGGATTTGACCCCGGATTTGGGGTTGCATTCGTATCCATTAGATATAGGGGCCGCCATCCAGTTCGTTCTTGTAATTGCGCATACCCCGGTCGCCCGCGTGCAATATCTGTCTTAAGTTACATTGGTACATCTTGCATGGTGCATGTTCGGGGTGCAGTCTAACATCACATTGAAATATTGCCTACAAAAGCTTCACATTGTCGAGATCGAGAGCGGTCGGAGGAAAGCGTGTATCCGAGATTGCGGATGGTGAGTAGGGAGTGAGCAGTATGGGGCGTCTGTCTATGAGTCCATGCGCCGCCTGGCGTTAAATGCCTTGACCACTGACGCGACTTGGGAAAAGAACCACGCTTGGGAGCTCTTGTCAGGTATGAAGACAAACTTGTCGTTCTGCTTGCCGGCCTTGTGCGCAAACTTGATCCCAGTGTCTTCGATGGTCACCCCCTGCACCTGTGTGAAGGGAAGCTCCCACTCGAGCTTTAGCTTGTTGGACCAGAAGGAGAGGACCTTTGTCGTCGTCAACAGCACAACGTTATCTCCACCAGGAAGGTCTGCACTCCTGATGAACAACATGTTTGGCAATCAATGTACTGAACGTACTGATGTGTGCGACGTAGGTCTCGCCACGGAATGCGCCTTGCTCGAGATCTTTCATCCAGTACTGACCCAGAGCTTCTCGCTCAGAGAAGGGCTGACGGAAAAAAGGTGAAATATCGTTGAACTGGATCAATCAACGACACTTACCACCAGTACGCCATCTGCGGGGACCACACGGGGCTATGATAGCAGAGGCTGTTAGAAGGGGAGTAGATATTTGGCTACCAAGTGCTTCTTACCAGGCGAACACGGTCTCGAGCGGGGTTATCGAAAACGGTGGTCGTGTTCCGAATACCTGACTGTGGAGTCAACAAGCAAGCTCAAGAATGAACCAGATTGTGTCGCACCCTCTCCGACGTTAGAAGCCAAGTCGAACACTCCGATGACAGGTTTCGTGACAACGCTATGTCAAGTATGATGAGGTATGAACTTTCGGTGACCGCTAGAAACGCACCCGATCAACCCTTTGCCAACCCCCTTGAAGAATCCCTTGGCGCCTTCCGATTCTGCGCCCTCTATCGGTTTCAGCTACAAAGACGTCAACTGATGTGGCGAGAGCGTGAGAGTGCAACACACGTACCACAATACCTTCCATACCGCTAACCACGCTACTTGCGAAGGCTTCAGCCCCTGCTGCGACGCCGTAGCTACAGGTGCCTGTGTTAGCACTCGAGGCATATAGAAAACGCCATAGAGCATGTACATAGCGTGTCGAGGCCGGTTTCGTCTCTGATTCATCCGTCTTCGCAGCTGGTATTCGGAGTCGAAGGTCGTCACAGACAAACCTAAAAGTGGAGATTTAGCTTCTTTCGAACAAAACATCAATGGCTATATTAGCACCTTTCCCAACGCTACTCGTGAGCTTTGTGAAACTGTCAGAGAAGCCAAAGACAGTCTTCTTGACGAAGCTCGCGGCCCCCTGAGTAGAAGGTCAAACACGCAGCTATGGTACGGAGAGAAGGGCATACCTTAGCGATGCCAATGCCGATGTCCTTGTTCCCATGCATGACCACACCATTAAATGGCTCATAAAAGATGTCTGCCACACCAGAGCTAACGTTCGTGAATAGGCCCACAGGATTTCCGATGAAATCTGCTGAACCGAGAATGCGGTACAGCTGTCGGAGGACTTCCTGGCGATAATGGTGCATGATGCGGTCTTGTAGATCTGGCCAGGCCAGACGCATGTCCTTGATTGCCAGAGCATTCATCTCCAAAGGCGCGTCATTGACGTTCCCAACCGCCATAGTGATCGCGTTGATAACCACAGCGATAGGGTTGCGCAACAGTAGCCTTGATGATTCGGGTGAGTGGCTTGGCCATGTTCCCTGGAGTATTGAAACTTACTGATCTTCGCCACTGACCCGCTCGGTACGCATGAACGATATTGCCAACTGAATGGGCTGCAACTCGAGAACTTCAAAGTACAACTCTTGTCCATAGCTGATGTCGCGCGGCTCTGGAATGTCTTCCGGATGCTGAAGCAACACACTGTTGGAAATGAGTACCTGCGTTCCTGTGTACGTTGTGTAGCCTTACTCTTCCTGAGCCATGTCCCACGATGCGCCCTTGGTCTTTGTTAGATCGAACAGTGAGAAGAGGAAATCTTCATCAGCCTCTATTGTCAAGGCTTGCAAAAGGACAGAGCAATATTTGACGAAGAACACGCCATGCTCTGACGGCGAGGTTTAGTCGATATATTCAAAACAAGCATTTGAGCTTACCTTCATCGTTCAACCAGATGAATGAGGCTTGAATTGTAGGAAGCGCAGCGACGCTCTTGGCTTCTTGGGTTATTGGTGTAGGTTGGAGGAGGACAGGGAAGAGTGCGTCGTGCAGTTGGTTGTCGATCTGCAAACTTCCACAAGACAGAGTGACAGATTGAGCGATAGGGTTACTAGAATATTCGAACTTCAGGGCATTGAGGGAAAGGTAAACGACCTCAACGAGGCGCTTGTTGACGAGAGAGACGCCGATGCCATGCAGGTCCAGGGTGACCGTCATAACAGGTGATGCAGTCTCTTGAACAGCTTCAAATGCATCCATGCTACCACTTATCGAGTCTTGCCGACCCAACGAGGCGGTACTCCGACGCCTTGGCTTGTATAGACTATGTTCCGCATTGTAGTTGCTGATTCGCAAGACTTGCTTGGGACCATCAGCCCGCACGTCCAAAGAGACAATGCGTGTTCCGCGATCCGTCTGGGTTTTCTCGTCGGCCTGGTTTGAAAACCGTATCATATGGTGGGTAACTCACAGCAGATCGGAAAGGCACGAGATCGCCAATCTCCATGATATCGACCTCTCGACGCGATCCATTTACCGTAAGAACAAGTCTCTTGTCCCTAGCAGCTGGATAATCCCATGCGTAGTCGACGGTGGCCATTGGCGCCACGTTGTACGAGGGCGGCGGTTTGGCTCCTGGCCCTGCACTGAGACGAGTTTGATCCTGCAAATAGTGTCAGTAGTAACTAATCTGACGACCTTCAATGCACTTACAGCCTGGTAAAATGTGAACGTAAGATCACTATCATTCTCGATCCTGAATGGCCACCCTTCCGTTGCCTCGTTCAAGAAGATGAAGATGGTTGGTCCTTCAATTTTGACATCTGCGCGCATCAAGTGTGACTGCTGGCCATTTCCCGATGTAGGAAGGCGGAAATGCACCGTCCCGATGTCCTCCAAGTTGATTGGAGCAGACCTATCTCATAGATCTTGAAACCAATACAGTGAATTCCATGAATGCAACATACCATTGTGCGTTCAAACCAGGAAGGGCTACTGTCATCAACTTGTCGACCTCGACACGCAAGAAATTGAGCGGACGACGTTCCCCAGGGTCCATAGCCGCGCGACCCGGAGGAGCAACACCATGCTCTCGGATTGCGAGTGGTTGCGAGAAGTCGTTCTTGACAATAAATCGAGGTGCAAGGGTGATCACTTTCGTCAGCTTATACTTCCCAGATCCCTCGGTCCACGACAATCCAGTATGGATCTCATCCGATCTGCTCTCTTGGTGAAGCATCACCAGTCTGGTTTCTGCCCTCGGAGCATCGAAGCTGACACCCTGTGTGTGCGTTTGTTAAATATCGCTACATTCACGAGAAAGGCAAGGGAAATTTACTTGTGACCACGTCGAGTCGCCGACCTTGAACGAGAAGTCCTTCCCATTGTCGGTAGGATGCGACAACACTGAAATGTAATCAGCCTTTGTGACCGACGTCAAAATCAAGCAGTGATATACTCACTGAAGGGAACTGGTTTTGTAAGGAGATCTGAGATGATATCCATAAATGCAAACATATATATTGATTGTAGCAACGACTTGCCTGGACGCGTCTCTCCAGCTATATCTGCAGAAGCCCCCATGCGGGTTGACCGTGATGGGCGCACACCAAATGGGAGACCTGTCTTGTTCAGGATAATGTATGGGCTGTAGACTTGGACTTTGAAGGAACCTCCAGAGTTGGGGTAGTGTCTACAACACCAATCAGAACATGCACTATGCGTCAAGGCAAATACGCATACACGTAGTTCAGCTTCAGGTCTAATTTCCGTCCACGTGCATCTCTCAAGACCAGCTTGCTTTCAATGTCAAAATCGGAGTGTCCGTCCGTATTGATAATGGCGAAGTCGCTCGGCTTGAAAACTGGAATGCATTAGTGTTCGACGCTCGACGCATGCCTAGGTTTTTTCTTACCAGTGTCCTGAACATGGATATTGAGCAGAATTAAATGCCCAAGCTCCACCGAATGAACGGGCATGATACCCCCTTTACGCAAGTAGCTCTTCCAGTTCTGGTCGGTATCTTTGTCGTAGATACGATACTCGAGATTATACGGAAGCAGATTCTCCAACTCGATCGGCGCTCTGAGCTTTAGGGTGATACGAGGAAGTTTGCTACCGGAGAGTGAAGTTAAAGTGATAGCATTGACCTCAATGGAGGCTCCGTACCGAGAGGTGATATCATTAGCATCTGCCTCAGCCCAAGCCTGGAACCGAAAGGCAGCCTCGTTCTGATTAGTATGAGGACAACGGAGGGTGAATGCTCGCTTAGCGATGAGGTCTTCCCATCGGACAGCTGGGGACCACTTGTATCCAAAACCTTCTATATATTGTTCCGGGTGAGTTTCCCCGATACCAAGTTCAAGGGGAAGGTCACGTACGATCAGGCTGAATCCTGACACGACAGTGATTAACAGCTTCAAGAGGAAGAGCATAGTCTTGACCAGGTACTATACCAAACAAGCCGCTACTTCGTCAGAAGCAAGCAGTGATAGCTATATGTGAGCCCCTCACCAATCTTCTCCACCGCGTATACTGGTTGACCAGTTTCATCCACCAGTGTCAACTCAAGTGGATACAAGGTGTTGTTCTCGACCTTGTAAGTGGATCGCAAGATGACCAACTTCACGTTGCCCTGGACCTTGACTTCGCAGACCAGACGATGCGCATACTTCTCCGTACGAGGGCGCAGTGAGAAAGTGTATTCGCCCTCACGGTCTACCGGCACACTGCGGAGGTGTTCCCATTGCTTGCCGGCGATTTGCAAGCCAATGCTGTTGCGTCCGCTCGATGATACATGCTGAAACGGGCAGGTTTGTGAATATTAAAGAGACAACTTGATTTGATGACTCGCCTCGCGCATAGTCTTCCAGTCGTCAAACCTCCAGTCAACAGTCTTCCCGTTCGCAATCTGCTTAGCACTTGTCTCCTTGGTGGTGGTACTACCTTCCGTGTCAGGCCATATAAAAAGCTGATAACCTGTCCTGTTCCAAATCCTATATGGTGCGTAGCTTCCTCGAGCACCCTGAAGCAAGCGGTCTCCTTCGGCGCCCAACATCGACGACACTGTTAAGACGAGCTCGACGAAGGTCATTGTTACGTTCACATTCAGACGTTGGTTAGAGCTGAAGGACATCTTGATGCCGCTGGAGGGAGTCTCTTTCGCTAACTGCAAAAAGTGTCAGTCTCTTATCACCGCTCGGGGTCGTAGATCGATACATACCGATGTCGTGAACGTCCACGGATCAATGACTATAGAGAGTTTGTAAAAAGGTCCGTACACAGACACACATAAGAAGCACGACATACATGGTTCCCAGTGAGAATTAGTGATATTCCAATAACTGATGTGCACAGAGAGTGTGGACGTTGCTTGTAGCTGGGAGGTTAGGGAAGGACACGTATCAGTAAATGTCGCCAGTTGATCTAGGGAACCGTACTTCTCCGGACCAGTCCTTCGCACCAAGGATGAAAGGTTTGACCCTCAAATGCAGGAGCGGCTGCTCGTGAAGGTCACCAATGAGCACTAGTCGAAACCCTTCGAAAGACCCTTTGAACTAGGTGTGGTCTTAGCAAATGTGTCAGCTGTACTAGGATGCACCAACCTGCTCCTTATTCATCACGACGCGGGCACTGCCGATAGGCTGGGGGCGGGAAGTAGTGGGTCTCGATATCTTTCTGGACGTCAACGCCGGTCGAGAAACACTCTCATCAGACTCTAGCTTTTCTTGAGACTGACTCGATTTGCCGTAGAGGTCAATGGCCTTATTGACGATCGTCGTGATGAGTTTGATGTCCCTATATGACGCACGGAAAACGATGGGTAACGCCGTGACTTCGATGCTTGTGGAGTGGTGAGCTTCCGACGCCCGACTGTCGAGGGTGAAGGTCAAGTCCAGATCATCGAGAAAGCGGACACTTTCTGTCGGCTTCCCCATCCGCGTGAGCGACATCCCAATATGGCTCACGCTCACCGCGAAGACACCCTAGATGGCATGAGCTTTCGCAGTGGTCTATATCATCTTCAGAGCTTACCTGCTGGGAAACAAGTAGCTGTTTAACAGTCAGGCGGATCGCCTGCGATTCGGGGTTCGTGTCGTCCTCGAGGATACTGACGGATACATCATGCAGGTCGACGCGGAAGTCAATCGAGCTTGAAGTGGCCGTCACCTGCGTCTCTGGACTAGCGACATTTTGAAGAACCTCTTCTTCACCTTCGTCTGCCTTCGCCGTAAAAGCACTGGTGAAGAAGTCGAGTAGCGCGATAACGGGGTCCACCGCGAAGATCACCTCCGGAGAGTCGATGGTGAGGATAGCAAGGCTATGGTTTTCCCGACCACCAGACAGAGTGTAGAGAAGCATGACCCCATTCCGTTCATGCTGCGCAGCTGGCATGATCTCGCGGAACTTCGAACTGCCGGGGCGCGTGTTGTTCATTGTCATCGACCGGAACACCACCTGGGCCTCCAGAGCGCCATCAGACAATGTCTTGAGTCGAAGAGTGTTGTCGTTCAGCGCGAACCTCGCAATGCCATGCTCCTTCACGTTAGCTGGTGTCGTCGTGGAGGCGTCGTATAGATGCAGCTTCACAGCACTGATCGTCACGACGAGATCCAAAGAAGTGTATGGGTGAGCTTCGCCTGTCGAAGGGTGTGCCGACAGTTCAGGACGAAGGTCAACCCGAGATACAGTTTCATAACCAGGTTCAGACTTGGCGCTTTGGGAGCCTTCCTTGGCACCGGGCGTAGGGACAGGAGAGGGTAGAGATCTGATATCTGCATCTGAAACGTTCGCGAAGACCTTCGGAATCGATTGCGAGAGTGCGATAAGTAGGCAGTACTGGGTCTGTGTCAGGTGAAGGCGAACGTCGGATATCTTGATGGAGACCTAAATGCGAGCCCGTCGACATTTGTTAGCGTCTCTAGAAGGAGAAAATAAGATCGAACTTTACCTGAGTGGCGGGATAGTCAATGCCTTGCGATCGGTCGACATTGGCTTTCTGTGCGACCTCCGCATCGATATTGATGTCGTCGACCATCTTCAGCTCCGCGGGCTCGTCAGCGTAGTGGAGTCGGGAAGCAAGTTGTATGCCATGTAGGCCGGCGGTGATACAGCTATCGTCATCCTCGTACTTGTTGTGAGCACTGAAGGCTCCCAGACGAAGGATCACAACGTCCAGAGTGTGTTGGGCGTCTGATGGAAACACGACAATCGGCGTGTTAACCGAGATATCGAACTTCATGCGGTCGATCTCGGAAGCCCTCTGAACAGCGACTTCTGTCGCCGCATCGTATAGACCCTTTAGCTTAGCCAGTTTCATGAGGAAGGCATATGCATCATGAAGGGCGTGCTCAAGGTAGTGTACCTTCAACGAGCCAGTTTGTAAGGAAAAGGATGACTTGACGCCGGGATAAGACTGGCGCTCAGAGGGATCGTACGTCTGATACGTGAAGTCTGCGAAGTTGTCGCCCTCGATGGATAAGATCTTCTTGAAGTCAAGTGAAGCCGTCTCGACTGGCGAGTCGTCATTCAACGCAAGGCTTCCCACCCTGCCATTGATGCGCATCGTATTTGACCGGAGTAGAGTGGCGACATAAGCCGTAGACAAAGACAGCGTCGCAATGTGAACATCGTCATTGATGAGGTGAACTGGGCCATTGTCAGCTGAATATACAGTGGAAAATATGTTACAAGACCGTACCTTGGATACTTGCGAGAGTCAGGAGGACACGGTTCTTCTGTGGGGCTACCCCACCATTGACCACAATTGCAGCTGTTGGGCTCTCGGCCTCGGGAGAGCCCGGAGGAACCACAACCTCGACCTGACCACCATTCTGTGGGACGAATGTGGTCATAACGAAATCGTAGACCGTGACGACTGGCTCTGGGGCAGCCCGGAATAAGAAAGTCGAGACCTTGATGTCGACGTTCTGGTCGATACCCTCATACACCGGCTGGAACTCGGGTGAAACTTGTTGGACGCGGGTATATTTCACGATGAGCAGATCCTCGTCGGTCGGTCCCGTAATGGAGGACATGAACTCGAGCGGGTCCTTTCCAACCTGGTTGATGTGTATTGAGGCCGACCTATTTTGAGGTAATTATTCATTTTTTACAACTACTCGAACGGGTGCGACCGACCTGAGGTTGACACCGACTTTCATGACATACTGCTCCATGGCGAACCCGAGACCAAAACCTTGGAAAGCAACGTTCCCAAGGGGCTTCTCAGAGCCATCTTGAGCGGACTTGAACAACGATGCCCGGAGCGTGTCGACTTTGAAGTCAATCTCGACCACATGCTGATGGAGTGCGAGGTTCTGTTATTCAGGTTAGAATTATATCGGAAAGTCACGGCATGAGGAACGAAACGTGCCGTCGGAGTTCCTGGATCTGTTTCGAAGAACTCGTCACCGTCAACCTCGTGTTCAGGTTCAGCGTGGCCTTGCTGTGACCGTGGTGTGCCCGCTTGGCTCTCCTCCTCCTCGCTCTCTAGCGCATATTCTTCAGCAGACGCGCCGAAGAAACCAGTTGGTATCTTGAATGCGCCCGAAGCGCGCCGCTGTGAAGAGGATTGGCGCCGCGCGGGATATGCTCGGGGTTCTTCCTCATCGTCGAAGTGGGGTATCGCGACGTCGATGAGCCGCATAAGGGACTTGTACTTCGTGTCCGACATATTGACTTGAAGCGTCGGAAGGTGACCGGAAACCTTGAAGCGGGCCAGATTGTACGCAGTCGGAACAATTGAGTTCTGGACCTGGAGGTCAAAGTTTGTCCGTTCCAGAAGATGCAAATTGTCGCGCTCGTCCGACCGCAGGGCCTTGAGGCAGGAGTCGAGATCGTCCCCAATGAGGAACTACGTACAACGCATCAAAGTTAAAGCGAATCTGACGTTGAAGGAAGTTCTCGCTATACCTGGGCCGCTTCCAACTGAACCTTTAGGCGATCATACATCATCGACTCGAGATGCTTGTAGTCGGCATCCGTGTACTGCTTTTTGCGCTTGGCTTGAATCTGGCGAATGGCCTCCTTGCTCGCGAGCTCGCTGGTGATTGATATGTGACCGGCATCCACAACCAAGTGCTTGCCGCGGGTGGTCATGACACTGCATAAGACGGCACCATTAGCAACACCATGTATAAGAGTGTTATCCACGGTACACTCACTCCTCTGGGACAATGATGATCGGTGCATTGAGATCCATTTGTACATCCACAGTTTTGTGTGCCTGCAAAGCGTACTCTAGACCTATCCTCGTCTCCTTTTGGAGGGTCTCGAGAGTTTGGCTGGCCACATCCTGGAAGACATTTTCAGCATGCAACGGGTGTCACAAACGCCGTTACGTACCAGAAGCGCTTCAACGGACTCTAGCTGACTGGCGGGCGGTTTGAAGAATTTGTAAACAGCCTCCACGTATCCCTTATGGTAAATGATCTCCATGTACCGCATGCGGACTGTGAGCGCATTGTCCGCACGACCATCCAGAGGGTTCCTTTCGAACTTCAGGAAGAGAAATGGGTCTGGCAGCCCGGGTATACCGTGGTCTCTGTCCTCCACTGGCAGCGTCTTCACGATCTGGCTCTGGCTCCGCTTCTCCTGCACATGCACGATGAGGGGATACGCAGTGCTTGCTGTGGTGCCATCTCGAACAGCAAAACCGCCCAAAGAAAGAGAGGTCTCGAAGTTATCGGGGCGCTGCAGCAATGTGGCCTGGAAGATGTCGAAGACGACCGAAATGACGTCGTTGTTCTTGCCGTGTGGGTCTGTCTTCAACGCAAATGAGCCGCGGTTAAGCTGCGCTTTCACGCGTGCCTTGAGAGCATCACGAGGAGTGTCCAATGACTCGGCCAGAGCGGCCTTCTCGTTGAAGTCCAGCGCCTCATAAAGCTCTCTCCGCTGCTCCTCTGTCATCTCCCCGGTGAACGCGGGCTCCTCGGTACTGGGACCAACGTTGTCGTCAGAGGACGCGCCCCACAACCACGACGACCACGAGTTTTGCTTCTGTGGCTGCTTCCGCTTCCGCTCTTCCTCGAGCTGCCTGCGTGTCGCCATGTCCTTCCGGAGCTGCGAACGGGCGATTGAACGGTAGAAGCGGAGATCTTCATACGAGAGCTTCCTCTCCAAGGCTTCCAGCATGCCGATCTCCTGCAAGCAGGTCAGGAGCGATGCCAGGAATAGCCGGGCCTGTCCTTACCGATGGAGACAAAGAGCCAAGCTGCTTCTTCTTGAATAGTTCAACATACCGCTGACGATCGTCCCGTCGCTCTGCGAAGTAAGCCCACGTCCATTTCCGCTTGCGCTCCCGAACTTCATCCAGAATAGCAGTGGTGGCGAACCGCAACAAAGCCTTGGGACGGTTCCCCTGGAGCTCACTGGCAGAAGGACGGTATTTTTGGTACTATGTGAAGTCATAGCATCTATTTTTCGGTCGTGTGCACAGGCTAAAGCTTACCTGGTGCTGCCGGATGTAGAAATGGTACATGTCGACGAGTGAAATCGCATCTCGGTACTGATTGTCGTCTAGAAGTACGCCGATCTCGTCAAACGAGAGTTGTACGTCAAATCGTGGTGTCTCCTTGTCCGGTTTGTGGTTCATGGTGATCTGCGCGACCGCGTCGTATCAAGAGACATGGCAACAAACGGATATCCGTACCTTCCCTTCTCCCGAAACTGGCTTCAAAATGAACTGGTGGGGTGCGGTCCGGCTGCCTTTGGAGATCTGTACCAGATTAAATATTGCACCCCAGATCGCGCCGTCAGCTAGTGCTTACCAGAGCTGTGAACTTCTCGACGAATTCTCGGTACGAGAGTCCGGCAAGGCTTTGACAGTCAGTATCAAAGTACACGGCTAGAGACTCTAGCCGTGCAAGCTGAATTAGAACGAGTTTAGTTGAACATCAAGCATGCTGGCGCGATTCATTTGAGCCTCACCTTGTGAACGGTTCCCGCCTTGCTATCGATGAAAGCAGGCTGCCAAAGCTCGTTCACTGAAACTGCGGTGAATCCCGCAAGTGTCACGCCAGCAGCGAATGGGTGCTGAAGAAAGCGAGGCTCAACATGAGGTTGTATACAATAGCGTAGTTGCATTCACATACGCCTGGGACGCTGAGCTTGTCTTCATACCGGATGTGAATGTTCCTCACGGTGACCTGCAAGTTGTTGATAATTTTGGTTACCAGAGACGCAATTAGACCTTGCGACTGGGTATTATCTATGATCGTCTCAGAACAGTATCTTCCTTGAAGCGCACGTCCGAGCAGCATGCTGACCTTGAGACATGTCAGACTGGGTTCGGACGCTCAAGAGCTCTGCGTTCTCCAGGCGTTCAAACTTGGCAGCCTGAGCACGGAGCTCCTCCTCCTCTGTGTCATAGGTAGATTCGGATGAGGGCACGACAAGTAAGTACACATCCTCGACCAGGACCTCCACGGGTTGGTTCCCCAAGTTCATCCAGTGAAGCGAGAGGGACAGCTTCCCCAAGTGACCTACGTCGTGTTCAGAGCAGAAGCGAATGACGGACGAGTGATAACGCACCATCAATGACGTCTACTGGTAGCCTGAACTTGTCCAAAGCTCCCTTTTTCAATCGCAGCTTGCTTAGAGTGATCTGGCCTGAAGCACAAACATTGAACGCGACGTTGGTGTTGGGAATGAGAGCACGGACCTTGTCCGATACCATAGTTGACTTGGTTCATGTCCAAGTTTTCGACATATGGGGCCAGCACGCGGTTGAACAACTGTCATTTGGGTTAGGAAAACGGGTAGTTAGGCGAGGACGGGTTCACGCACGATGTTCAACACCTCCTTTCCAGGGTCCGACCACCAGACCATGTTGGAACGGATATATTACACGTCACTTCAGCAGAAGAGGTATATCACACAGAATCGGGTGGTTGGAGATGTGGTTGTGGGAGGTAACAAGAAGCAGCGGACTGTTCTGCTGTGGTGCGCGAGTGTGGCCGGGGTCTGTGTATACGTCATGCTCTCCTTTGGGAGTAGGCGAGTCCGTGGGAACATCGGGGCACACCCACTCCCAGTGTCGCATTCCGGGCGGAGTCCAAAAGCCGCGTCCGCTGCTTACAGAACCCCTCCCGGATTTGTTCCGGATTCGGTTATGTCATCAATAATATGAATATGTGGGGGTCTGGTGCGAGACGATCTGCCCACGGACATTTTACTTACCGCGGGCCGCATTCGCATCTCAATATTGTTATCTCTTCCCTCAGTCCCCTTCAAGCTGCGCGGCGTCGCACGGCGCTCCGTCCTGCGTTGGTCCTCCAGTTCAGTCTGGTCATGGCAGCCCAGTCGTGGGCGAGCTCCGTCCAGCTACCAGCCTCGTGACAGCCTGATACACCGAGGTCGTGGAATGGCTGGCACGGTAACGCGCAGAACATGCTGTGGTGTGTTCTTGCAACCGAGAGCACGCCCCTCGGCCTACCGATCACACCTCCAGGCATTCCCTCCTCCGGTATTCCCCGCGAAGGCTACACCGACGAATACATACATTTACCCTTCTGCATCTTCCAGACCCCTCCCTGACCCCACCCCCTCGTCCCATTTAACATCTCCCCTCACCCCACCTCTCCCCACTGCCTCCCCCCACTTTCCCCGCTCCATCATGATGTCTGTTATGGCCCCCGCTGTTCACATCCCCATGCACCTTGACGCCATCTGCTCACCCCCGGACGTCGAATTCAACGAGGTCCGTCCACTGTCCTTGTTATCTTGCGTAAGGAACGTTGTCCGATACTTCTCTCATAGCTGGGCAATCTGGATGATGCGGTGGAACCCTTCGCTCAGTATGTATCAGCTTCTATACCCCCATAGTCGTTCGTGTCTCACATCGTGGCAACACCAGGTTGATCAGGAAAACTGGACACTCCGTACGGTTGCACTGCACGATCCCCACCGGCTGCCATTCATCCTCCACCTGTGCGTTTTCCTTGTCCGGCAGGTCACCCGACACTCATGCTCATCGTGAGTGCGTAGGTGCCGACCTTCACGACCTCCATGACTTGCGCACACGCTCCTTGATGTTCGTGCACAACCTCGTGGAGTCGCTCCGTGCGTCCGGCGTAAGTCCCCTCTACCTTCCCATGCTACCACCTGAAGCTAAAGCGCAAAATTCCACCCTAGATTCCTGCTTCTTACCGGCTCCAGCCGGCGAACTGTGCGATGTGCCTCGTCTGTGCACTACCTTCTGGCCTGGATGCTTCCAAGGTCAGGGCAGCAGCCTTGGCCGCCGTGCAAAACGCTAAGCTCGATGTCAAGTAAGAGCCCCTACTTAAGCCTGGATACGCTAGACCGCTCATGGTCTTACACAGGGAGAAGGCGCTGCTTGCCGACCTTCATGACGGCTATGCTCTTGTCATTACGTGACCCCACTATCCTTCTTCTGTCGTCCCATCTCTCATGCATCGCCAACGTGTATCTATTACTACCGTCTTCTCTGGATTTCTGGGCCGGAAGCTCTAATTCGGACTCGTTATCAAGGTCAAAAAAATCTTTACAACCGATCTTGTGCGTCCTCCTGAAATTTTTGCACCCGGTGATGCTCGCTTCATGCGCCAAGTGAATCGCCGTGACCTGTGACCATGTTTGCACCGCCCTGTCTCCGGACCAGTAGCTTTGGGTTCGATGGTGGCTACGAATGTCGTGAATTTTGGCGGCTTGAAGGTAGAAGGTTCAGGAGTGTTTCATGCCTCGCAATGGCGTTTGCTGTGAGAAGTTAGAGGTTATTTATGTGAGTAAACCTTGGCTCGCGACTGGCTAGTGTTGATCCTTCAAATCCACTGTCCCCGCTGCGCAATTGAATGAGTTACTATATCAGTATCTCGAGTGTTGGACATCAATGCTGCCTAGCTTTCCGACCTTGCATGCGGGAACCTCGAAGTCCCCGTGCTCGTGCTCGTTGCGTCCACTGTAAATGTGAGTTTCCAACTTGTGAGCTTGGATCACGTACTTGCTGTGACGAGATGCGGAGCGCAATTCAGTGGACCACACCAGGCACGCGGCGGCACGTTGTGGTCACCCACGAGGCGGCGCGGAAGCAAGGATCGTCTTGTGATTTCCAGGCCGTTCTCAAGTGCTTTCACAGTCGCCTACACGCTCTCACCGTCGAACGGTTCGTTGTGGGGTGTCAAAAAGGGCGTCCTGGATGCGCCTCGTGAGGGGCGTCGCCGGGGCCGAGCACGGGAAAACGGAGGGGCCACGTACGGGCGATCGGGAGAACAGATGCCGGGTGATGCCGGACGCGCTCGCACGCGCTTGTTTGCCTAAAAAGTCGGCCGAGAGTGTTGGCACCTCCTCCCCTCGTCGACCACGTCCTCCATGGCTCCTCTCGCGGATTTCTTGCTCGCTACCCTCCCGCTCAAGTCCTTCGGTGTTCCTTACGAGTGGACTCACTATGTGCCGGGGAAGACGCCGTTGTCGACGCCGCGCGAGGTGTTCCCGGCCCTCGTTGCGTACCTCGTCATCATCTTCGGTATTCAGGCATGGAGGAAAAACAGGCCACCACTCAAGCTCCAGTTCCTCTTCCGTATCCATAACGCCTTCCTGACCTCTGGGAGCTTTCTACTTGTCGCGCTTATGATGGAGGAGGTCCTTCCCTTGGTGTACAAGAACGGGGTGTTCTGGGGCCTTTGCAACGTCAAGATGTGGTCAGAAGTGAGTGATGCACCATTTCTCCCGCGTCTGACGCGTATTTACACAAAACGCAGAGACTCGAATTCTACTACATGATCAACTACTACTTCAAGTATATCGAGCTCATAGACACCGTCTTTCTCGCCTCCAAGAAGAAGCCTCTTAGTATGTGATATGGCCAGACAGTGACAGGAGCTATACACTAAGTGTCCGCGCAGCGTTTCTGCACGTCTTCCATCACTCCGCGACTGCGTTACTATGCTACGTCCAACTTAACGGCAAGACTAGTGTTGTGAGTATTGTATTCTGGTCACTGCGGAGCTGCAACTGCTGATGTTCGGTTTGCAGCAATGGGTGCCTATTGCCATCAACCTCACGGTCCATGTGATCATGTGTACGCGTCAATTTCAACATTTTTCTACGGAACCTCATGGGAACATGCGCTCATTAAAATGACCCAACTAGATTACTACTACTTTGCTACGGCTGGCGGTGCTAGGATCTGGGTACGTATATACATATATCTCAGCCACCTCTTGCAGACTTCTAATTGCTTCGCAGTGGAAGAAGTACCTCACGACCTTCCAGATTGTACAGTTCGTCATCGACCTGTTTGTTGTGTACTTCGCAAGTAAGTCTGAGGTCTTTCTCTGGCTGAGAGCAGCGTTGAATGAGTTTTCGGACCAGCCTATTCCTACTACGTAGCTACCTATTTCCCTACTCTGCCGACGTTTGGGTCTTGTGCTGGGACAGAGTCTGCTGCAGTCTTTGGATGTGCCTTGCTCTCGAGCTACCTTATCCTCTTCATCCAGTTCTACATGCAGACGTACAAGAAGCCTGCCGGCAAGAAGCCCATGGTCAACGGAAAGGCGAACGGTATTGCGAACGGGTTAGTGTTGTCCTACCATCACCAAGGCGCGTGTATTGAACTGAACATGCTTGGTGTTTTGTAGTCACAAAACCGAGTAATTGCCTCCTCTATTAACTTATTGGTCGCAAAGCTCCCCATCCCCCTTTCGACGTTGCGGGCATGTTGATACCCTAAAGCCACAACGTCACTCACTGTACTGGCCTTGATTACAACCCTCCTTGCCCCGGCATTCTCTCGACTTACAGTAGTTCATACATATTTGTATTCCAGTGGGCCATGCGGCGACGAATCACACGGAGCGTCGTGACGAGGAATGATGTTGTGCGCTTGCTGCTAGTCGTGTTGCAAGTTCAAACTCCAGGTCCGTGCGTTTCGGGCGTCCTCGTCCTACTAGTGCGGCGGTTCGAAGTGCCGAAGTTACTGCGCCACTATCGCACTCGTTGAAAAGGTTCGGTGCTGCTTCTGTGGTTTATAGCTTTGGGATGTGGCACACTTGACAGGGATGTCTCAGGGACCCAGGCGGCGATGGTGATGAGTGGCGTATGTATCTGTCAGTTTAGATAGCTCCTCGAAACTCGCGGCGTGGGCTGACCAAACCAGATCGAACCGAAGAGGCCGGCGTCCTCGCAGCGCCGAGCGCCAAGCCTGAGCGGGCATCGAGGCGACTTGTGTGCGCACGACGAGCGTTGTACGATTGCCATGTTTTGGGGCCAATCGGTCTCACCAGCCTTCCCTTCGAATTCCTTCCCTTCCCTTTCGCCTTCCATCATCCAATTTGCCCATCTTTATCACGAGCTGTGCATATATCCATCATTCCGCTGGTCCTCCTTGATCTTATACCTGCCTGAGCCATCTGGAACGTATCGCCTTTCCTGCTTTGCTCAAGACTCCCCTCGTTGCGCCTTTCTACGCTCTCAGGACCGCTAGCCGACGTGCTGAAGTGACGAGGGTTCGCCACTCCGTAGTACGCGCGAGGTTCGGTCCTTAGCTCTGTCGCGTCTTTCGCCATTCCTTCATCTCGAACTTTTCAATATTCGCGCGACGGAGAATGGACAAGGAGTTCTACGTCTCCGTGGACCTGTATGTTTCGTCAAAGGCAGCCTCAGCCTTGAGAAAGGTACTGCCCCTGGATCTCGCTTGTGACTTGATTGCTCAGTCTCCTGTTTAGCCGCCCACTAAGAAGGGCTCCGAGAAACGCGACAGCGCACGCGTCGTTCCGGCCAATGGAGACACTCCCCAGAAGAAGGTGAAAGGTACATTGAGTCTGCACGAGTATGTTAGCTGATGAGCGCGCTGATTTGTTGTACGTTGCTCCAGAGAAGTCAAGCTGGCTTAGTCTTGCGCGCAGTCCGGGTGGTGCAGGGCAATGGAGGCCTGCCAGGTGCAAACTAGTCGAAGAAGAGGAAGGGTGCCTGCTGAATATTTATGTGGACGTGAGTCTTTCTCGCCTACTCTGTGGGTCCTTATATGCGCCAACATGCCACAGGACACCATTTTATACCGATCTATCTACATGTATCTGTTGAACCACACGGATATCCGGCTGGCCCACCGCTCCCTGTTTGACAGGGGAAATTGCATTGCCATCTTCACTGTCGCGTAAGTGAACTCAGCTTGTAGCTCTCCCCCATCGGCTTATCCATATCTGTCCATAGCGGTCAAGTTCGCGGGGCCGCCCCCACGACGGAGCCGCTTTACATCCAGTTCGAAGACGAGGACATGACACATATGTGGCTTGCCCTCCTTCGATCGTACGCAATGCCGGAGGTCTACGGCCGCTGGCTGTCACCAGAAGACGGTGGTCTCTACAGGATGTGGCGCCAAGTGGACCTCAGCTGCGTCCAGGGTCGCAACCTCGGCGTGACACGCCCCCTGTCAGACGACCCCTCAGGCGCGGAGCAGGATGTGAAGACTGAGACAGACGCAATTGACATGGACGTCTTCTGCGAGATTTTCGTCAACGGGACCATTTGCGGACGCACGACGGTGAAGAAGGGCATCGGCTCGCCGGACTGGCATGAGCGGTTTCAGCTCACCGACCTACCGCCGTTTGAGAACCTGGAGATCGTCGTTTGGAGGGAGAAAAGGTTAACCCGTCCCTGCATCATCGGCAGCATTGTGATCGTATTGGTGAATTTCCGAAGAGGAGACTCCGTGGAAGGGTGGTTCCCCGTTTTGAACGGCGGGCAGGCATCAAGCACTCAAGCGGGAGAAATGCGGCTGAAGATTCGAGTGGACGAGTTAGTCCGACCCCACGTCCTGATCGGATTTGGCTGACAATGTTTCCAGGGAGATCATCTTGCCCTATCACGCGTACCATCGGATGCTGCGGGTATGTCGCCTGACATGTTGTGGTTTAAAGTTATGTTCGTTGGTGTGAGCGCATTTGTCGGCCCTCTTAGACGCTACATTCGCGCAACCACTTGGATTGGATGCGTGAACTGGAAGCGCGGCTCAAGATGAAGAACGTCAACCGAGATATTATGTCTATTGCCATCGCCAAGAATGTTCTGTTGGACAACATCATGGAATTAGCGGACCGAGAAGTGGATGGCACTTTGACTTGTAAGTGCAAGGTCATGTTACCTATACGTGGGCTGGCCTGACTATATGCGTCGTCTTTCAGCCCACAACACATTATTGTAAGCCGTCGACAGGACATGTCCTATGATTCGAATTGCTGAAACGTAATCTCAGCCGAGGCAATACGGTGTTCACGAAGACCGTCGAACTATATATGTCATGGTACGGTATGGCATTCCTCGAGGCGAGCGTGGGCCCTTCTATTAGGCGTCTTTGTGCGGAAAAGGTGGCCATCGAAGTCGATCCTGTGCGCATAGGGAAGAGCGGAAGAGCCATCGAGAAGAATGTGGAGCTCCTTGTTGCCTGGTGCCAAGAGTTTTGGGAACGAATATACGATGCCAGGCGACAGTGCCCTCCGTAAGCAATCCGTTCTGAAGGTGAATGCCACTGAACATGGCTTGTTTTAGAGAACTCCGGAAGCTGTTCGAGCACATCCGTCGTTTGGTGGAGCGCAGGTATCGGGTTAGGGATGACAGCAATCGGGAGCTCCCGTGGCAGAGTGTCTCGGCCTTCTGCTTTTTGCGCTTTATAGTTCCTGCTATCCTGCACCCGCACCTGTTCGGGCTCTTACCAGGCATGTATTTCCATTTGCACCGCTGGACCCTCCTCTGATCGACTATCCATTACAAGGTCTTCCTGATGTTGCTGTTCAGCGGAGTCTCACGCTGGTTGCGAAAGTGATCCAGAGCCTTGCCAACCTCAATCCAGTAAGTAGAGGCAGTTTCGAGGAGGAACTATTTTCTCACACCGTTTTTCAGACTGTGCAAAAGGAGGAGTTCATGCGTGGTGTGAAGGAGTTCCTCACCAACAGTCTCCAAGCCATGATAGACTACATCATCATCGTTTCCACACCAGAGAGTAAGGGACCCTCTACTCCCCTTTCCACAGACAAGCATGAACGACTACGAGTCATACATGCCTTACGACAACGAACTGCTACCGCTCCTGTCCTCCACCGCGAAGCAATACCCCTCCTTCCCCACTTGCTAGATGTACCCCGACATCTGGCAGTGATCACCTCCGTTGTCGTTCGGTTTTCCAGGGCACAGAACTTCCATCTGGCACAGCAGATAAATCCCGAAGACAAATGTTTCTCGGAGTTCTGTGGTCGCTGTCTTGAAGTGGAGGAGCAGGCCCTTGCGCGCGTCAGCAAACTCGCCGCCAAGCCTCGGCGGCTGCACTCCGAACCAGCTATCAACGTGCCAGCCTCTCCTGCACCAACCAGCCCCTTGCCCATCAGTCCCATTCCTATATCGCAGTCTTCTACCTGGAAACTGCCTACGCGTGAACGCAAGTTGTCGGCGTCCTTCGTGTCGCCGATAAAGCGATCGCAAGGACGGAAGTCGAGCCGTCCTTCTACCGCTCCATCCAGCTCAGATCGGGGATCTGAAAACAGCTCCCGACAGTCCTTTAGCTCGGGTTCATTCGCAGAACCTCGTTCCGCCACTTATCCTTATCCTCCGATGCCCCTGCCGTCGTCTTTGCCGCTGCTGCCCGTGCCACCACCCGCGTTCGATGATCGACCCCAGAAACAACCGACTCTCGGTCACCATTCACGTTCAACTTCTACGGATTCCCCGCTGGGGAGGAAACCTATACCGGAGCCATTGCTCTCGCCCATGTCGGATAATTCGGCCGATGACGATGCCGGGAAGAGGCGGAGGAATATCTTCCGGTCCATTTTGACTCGAAGATAGTCTGTCGCTGCTCCATCAGCTTTCAACTGCTGTTGGTTAAAGTATCCTCGGTGTGTTTCTTATTTTATTATGCATTAGGCGTTCATATCTTGTACACCGTATACCATCCAGTAGATAAGTCCATGCTACAAAGCGAGAGCATCACGGAAACAGTGACATAGTGCGGCGTGGTCAGCTAGAGCGCTTCTCTGCAGCTCCAGACGCATCGACCATAAGCGGCTTCTGCACGAGCTTCTGAGCCTCAGAGGCGACGTCCTCTGATGTACTGCGGATCGTTATGCGGGACAGCTGGTAACAAAAACGGGGGTAAGAGGGCTGGATCAAGCGAAAGACAGCACGAGGAACGAACCTTGGCTTCTCTGTTCGGCTCTAGGCGTAGGAGGCACCCAACCTTCCCGTCCACAGCTGTATGCAAGATGGCCGCACCGACGACGTTACTCGGATTAGGATCGATGCCCTCCAAGACCTGGAACCCGTGTCCGGACACGACTTGCCGCTGTTTCGTCAGGTCGATGTGACCCGTGGCGTCCAGCGTAATTGGGAAGATGCTCTGAGACTCGCGGGGTGCACCCCCGATGAGCTTCCAGCGCTCGAAGAAGTCGGTTGAGCCGAGCTTCACACCCTCAAGGAACTTGGTCACCACGATCGGGAGTCGGACGGCGATGGTCTGGTGTGCGCCGGCAAGGAAAGAGACGACAAGAATGGGTGATGTCTTGAAGATCTTCTTGCACTCCACCTGTACGACCTGCTGGATCTGGGTGCGTGGTGCGAGCGTGCTCGGGGCGATCTTCACGAACGACGCTGTGAGGGATTGGGATTCATCGTTGTGCAGCGTGGTCGTAAACGAGGTGAGGGGCGCAGACATCTTGTTTCCCACGTACACTGCGACCTGGCCGAGGGGTCCGTGATATCGCGATTTGACACCGATCTGAATTTGTACATCCTCGTAGAGGACGCCTTCCGCGCTGTAAAGCAACTTGTCGAACCAGCGCTCAACATTAGGTCCAGCGGTGAGGTGTGGGATACCCTTCACAGACAATGAAGTCGTGGGTTCGGTTGCTGTGGGAGAACTGGAGAGATCGAGACCGAGAAGAGAGTTTGCGATGTCTGTTGAAAAGTCGCCGGTAGCCACAGTCGATGAGGACCCGTTCGTATCCATCTTTGTGGGCTTGCGGAGAAGTTTTGACGCTGATCGGTCTAGGTTTGACTCCTTGCCACCGATTGTCCATGTCCGTTGGTCAGAGGTGTCGCCATGCTTCTTGTTGAGACGGCTGAGGAGTGTGCTTTCACGTGGAGGGAAGGGTGGGATCTCCTCGCAAACATTCTGTAGCAGCTCATCCTCTTCTGGTCGCTGTGAAAGTGCAAAGAATTCGCAAGCTCGCTGTTGCAAGTCAACATCAAGAACATAGCGATAGCGCTCGAAAACGTTGACGAGCTGAGGTTTAATCTCGGGGAAAACGTTGACCCATTTGATATAAGTGGACAGAAGGAGAGCGCGGGTCGGCGCCATGCAGAACTGCGATTTGGAGTGCAGAGCCTGGAACTGCTCAATGGGGCTGTAGCCGGGCTCGTTTGCGATGAGGTGTCCGTATTCGCCGAGGATATAGCCTGGAGAATCTCTTAGAGGACGTTAAGAGATTGACTTGACGCCTGTACTCACCGCCGACTTTCACTAGACTTTCATGGGATGACGGCGACTTCAAGTACTCGAAGACGACCTTCGCAGCATAAGCCTGTAGGTCCTCCGTGTTTGTGACAATCTGCACCACACGGTACCAGACTTCCTCGCCAACGTGATCGCCTGCTGCACTGAGCAGCTCCAGAATGGTGTCGACATACCACTTGTACGTATTGGCGTAACGTTCGGTTAAGATCGCAATTTTGAGCACCATCTCCTCCCGCAACCCGTAGTCGGCGATCTTCAAATACCGCAAAAGTTCGCCCACAATAAGTTCTGAGTTGTCTGTGTCGCACATGCTGTATAGCAGGTCCAACGCACGTCGTCGGACAGAAATATCCTTGTCGCGAAGTGAAAGGATGATCGTGCCTTGATGCTTCTTGATGGCCTCCAAGTTGTCAGTGCGAGCAGCTAGATGGGCCATCGTATCCAATCCAAGGTATCGGACGTTGGTTTCCTTGGAGGAGATGAACCTAGCTAGCAGGACTGCAGCGGTGTTGACCAGCGGAGAGTTCGTGTCGATGTGGATGGCAAGACTGATAGCCTCGAAGAGAACGGCATGCTGAGCGTTGTTGTGCTGAACATTCCTTGACGGTTCGTTGCAGTTGTTCATAACAGTTTGCAGGACCTCCTGAAGCATTGTCTGTAGTGTAGGATCCTCTAGCGTTATAGTGAGATGAGCACACTCACACGCGCGATACAGGAAGGCAATCGTACCTGGTGGAGGGTAGTACTGCAGAAGTCGAAGTAGCTTGACTTGTAGCCAAGGTATTGGGACCTTGTAGTATCCATATGTCGCTGAATATTCGTGTTCTACGATGAGCTGAATAAGGACTGTCAGTGGGCTGAAAAACCTGATCATGAGGGATACTTACGCGGTTCAGCCTGTCAACGGCTTTCTGGTAGCACACAGCGAATGCGTCCAAGTGATCTTGAGCGAGTGCCATGACCAAACTTGTGACACTCAAGACTACGCCCTGTTTACGCGTAAGCCGGGACACACCCCTCACGTTAAACAAGCTCACAAGGTCAGGATCGTCCATAATTGACACTATACGCAACGCCCATTCCTTCGCAGGAATAACGTCAGGGTGTTTCCGATACAGCCGGAGCAAAGTGAGGGCTGCCTTCTTCCTCACAAAATTCTCTGACGTCCTGATACACCATTCAATGGGTGACCTAATCAGGGACATAGTAGACTTACGGGGAAATCAATAGACGATGCACGTCCTCGGCAAGTGCTTCCGCCATTTCTTGTCCGCCGACATTGGCGATGGCATGAAGTGCTAAACAATTGTGGATTTCATTGTTGTCGTTGAGGTCTTTCCGAATGGAGTTCACAACCAGCCGAAGGAAGTCGGAATTCTCGTGCATTAGAAGTGTGACGGCAAGGTAGCCCTACGAAGCCGCTCAGCATAGAGAGCTGGGGTCAGGCCTCCACACCACACAGAGGGTACTCACAATCTGCTTCTCGCTATACTTCGAGCTTGATATGAGGTTGACGGCCTCCATATGACCGATATCGACCTTGTATCCGAGGATGTAGGTGAAGATGACTTTCGCGACATATCTATACGGCAGCAATGGCGCGAGTGCGTAAGCAGATCATAGATGAACCTCCGATGTAATGGTCTCACTTCTTCTTCTGGTACCCATCGAGGTTACCGTCTGGGAGTCGTTAGTCCAGGTGCAACGCCACGATACGGAGAGCGTACCTTTGAACCGCTTGCGGATATTTGCCATCTCCTTATTTATCCTCTTCTCCTCCAACTCCCTGACGCGTGCACCGCGGATATCCGCGATGAACTGGATGCATCGCGTGAAGGCGGACTGTGCTGGGGTTAAGGATGAAACGTACCTGCGTCAGGCCTCGCATATTAGTAGCCATGGTGGTATATTAGGCGTGGGGGTAACCAGGTGTCGTGAGTTGTCTTAGCAGCGAGTTTGTGCAGCAAATGAAAGCAGCAGTTTAACAGATAGCCAGATTCGTTAGAGTAGGAGGGATCAGTAGAGCAGGGAGCTCACGCGCAGGCGCAAGACTGTTGGGAGCGGGAGTGGGACAGGCTGGGTGGGTGGCAGCAGACTGCAGTCGACGCGCATCCAAGCCACTTCCCCATACATGCCTGTCACGTGCCCTCCCTGCGTAGCTTACGACCCGCGGTCCGAGCCAAACAACATCGCGATGCATACCATCCTCCGGTTATGAATGAGTAATGAAAGGTTCCCATTATTCCACTAACTGTGCGAATAGACAACTGCTATATATTGCTACGATGACGAAACAACATTCCTCTAGCTCGATTCCAACAGGAATCGTCTAATGCCTGGAGAGCCGACTCGGCGTGCTCGGCCTCGACGAGTAAGCCGACGCGATGTTGTACGGTGTAGAGTACCCCGATCGATTGCCGCTGTACGGGGTGTACGGAAGGCGGACAGAGGCCAGCGATGGTGAGTCCATTGGCGTGCCAGGACGCGAATTGGACTGTGACTGCATTGCGACGCGGTAGGTGCTGTAGTGGTTAAGGATGCGGACGACATCCATCGTCATCAAGTCAAGCTCCTTCATCTCCGTGTCCGTCAACGGCACATTCGTGAGGTCGTCGTCTTCCTCGTCGCCGGACTCATCTTCTCGACCCTCCGTGTACGTGAGGGGTTTCCTGTTCTGGTGCGCTTTGCGCTGCCGACTGGCCATGATGCCCTGGAAAACACGAAGCATGCAATCCTCCATCATGACCTTCAGGCGCTCGAGGTCGTCCAAAACATCCGTACGTCCGATGACTGGGAGCCAATCGTCGCATTCCAAACCGCGCGATGTGACGGAGATGCGGTATGCGCCGAATAGCACGTAGGTCAAGGGATCCAAGCGTGTCGTCGCAACCAGGTACTTCTCGGCATTTGCGCTCGTGGAGATGTTCTGACGCTTTTCGGCGTACGCAACGATCTGTTTCTCAATATGGGGGCTGCCGTCGTTGGGCATCTCCCGTTTCCGATGGTTGACACTCGACGGATGGATGATCACAGTCTTCGAGCCAACATCAGTTCCAGCTGAAGACGATAACACCCAGTGATCTACTCACCTTTTCGACTGCAGTGCGGTAGGTCCTTTCGCTGGTACGAATGGCGAACTTCGGTTGGCAAGCGATCGCGATGAGTGCGGCAAGAAGGGGAAGCGAGTCGCCGTTTTCGTTGAGCTGGTTCGGGACCGGAGGGAGGTCTCGCGACCGCGCTCCAGGGGGAACATACGGTAACCGTCCACCAGCGCATATGTCAATGACGCCGACGTCGTACAGCGCCTTCAGTAGGTGGTCCTTCACCTTGGCGATATTGAGCAGAGTCGGCTTCGAAAGGAAGTTGTCCTGACAGAATCGATTCGCAGACACAAACAAGCTCTGGCTCTGGAGCGCCCACCACTCCTTGTATGCGCGCAACGCGGCAAGGATGTCAGACCGGAAGCTGTCGGGGGTCCATGAATTCTTCCTCGCCTGAGCCTCCTGTTTGACATGTATGGGCGCGACGAACGGCTCGCGGGAACCCATGATAGCCGCAAGGGTGAGTGCGGAGTCCAAGCAGCGGAAGAAGGAACCGAACAGGACGAGCCGACCGAGGCGTGGGTCAACGGGGAGCTGGAGAAGGACGCTTCCAAGAGAGGTGAGGTTGTTATTAGTATCAAGTGCGCCAACCATATGCAAGGACTGGATTGCGGCCTCAATGCGCTCGGGAGCAGGAGGTTCGATAGTCTCTGCGAGGACCTGTTCGATCGTCATATTTGGGAAGTTGAGCGCCTTGACATGCATGACGACGTTCTCGAGGTCGACACGCTTCATTTCTACTGTTTGGTGCGGATGCAACTCCTCAGAGTGCCTCTGACTAAGAATACCGAAATACTCTCCAGGCCGGTGGCGACCCGCACGACCCGCACGTTGGTTAAGATTAGATGAGCCAACCCATGCCGAAACGAGATTCGAGATGTGGCGCGACGGGTCGTAGCGTTGCTCCTTGATGCGTGCTGTATCGACGACATACACAACATCAGGGATCGTGACAGAGGTTTCCGCAATGTTGGTAGAAAGAATGATGCGACGGACGCCCGGTGGGGGAGGATCGAAGATAGCCTGCTGCTCAGCGACGGGGATGGTGGAGTGAAGGAGGTGGATGCTGAATCTGCTGGAATCACCGAAGTCGAATCCTAGTGGCCTTGACCTGTCGGCTTCAAGAAGGCATCTCCGGACAGCGCTGATGTCGTCCCATCCTGGCAAGAATACAAGGACGTGGCCATCATCCGACTTCTTGAGGACATGCGCGATAGTTAGAGCGATGAGGGGTGTAGGTAATTCGAGGTCGTCTGTGTCGCGAGAGTGCTCCTTCAAAACGGGGGTTGAGGTGCGGGAGGAAGGTAGTGAGGCAGGGATGCCTGGAGCGTCGGGGCCCAACTCCTGAGTCATGTACTTCCTCACCGCCTCTTCGCGGAAGACCCACGATGTCTGCGGATCCGAGGCCAAGAGAGGGACGAAGTCGTCAAGGAAGTGTTTTTGGACAGGATAAGCGCGACCAGGGATCTCGACGACACCTGCAGGTTGACGCTGCTCGTCTGGGAAGTAGTTCCTGAAGAGCGTTGAGTCGATGGTGGCGCTCATGAGCACAATTTTGATCGGCTTTTTCTGCGCACGACGTTCTGCCAGTAGCCGCTTGAGGACGACGAGCATCAGGTCGATATCAACATCGCGCTCGTGCACCTCGTCCACGATGATGTGCGTCACATCGTCCATACTCCTCCGTGAAGAAGTCTCCATAAGCGCCGTCTGCATCTTGCGTAGAAAGACACCAGTGGTGCAGTAGGTGATGGAACCGTGGTCCTCGGGGAGTTTCGACTCGAATCGAACCTGATACCCAACCGAACTCTCCCTGCCACATACCTCACCTCGCTCCTTTGCAACACGTTCTGCGACACTGATCGCCGCAATACGGCGAGGCTGGGTACAGATAATGTTACATTTGGCGCCGTCCCCTCGATCGATCCATTGGTCCAGGATGAGCTGCGGGATTTGTGTCGTTTTGCCCGAACCAGTGGCTGCCATGCAAATGGTGACGTCGTGATCGTCAACGTGTTTGAGAAGCTCCTCTGAGAGCAAGAAGACCGGAAGGGACGCGCGGGTGTTGCGCATGGGTTCCATGGAGGGGTTGGTCAAATATGTCTCACGGCGGTTGCGGAGTCGGGCAGACTTCTCGGCAAGATAGGCAGTGGATGCGGGGGCGCGACGGTATGATGGGCCACCTTGATGCTGTTGTGAGTCCCGTGCGTCGCCGCTAGAACGTATGGTAGGCCGATTGCGATAGAGTGTGCTCCGCTTGATGTCGTCTTTCAAGTTCTCAATCTTGTCCTCCAGTAATTCATCCGCTTGGAAGAGGACGGAAGAAGCCATACCGAGATCCTTGCCAGCCTTGACATCCTTTAAGAAGTCCTGCCAGATGTTTGCGTCACATTTCTCCAGGTACTGCACGACATCGGTGTAACACCTGGTCATGGCCTCCTTCTTGCTCTGACCCTTGCCGAATCCAATGCGACGTTCGCCTACGATCATATCAGCCTGCCATGGACCGCGAGTAGATTGAGCGTAGACGATATCCGGTTTCGCGAAACGGAAACGTCGGCAGTAGTAATCCATGAAGTGGCGCGCTCGCTCGTAGGAGACCAACGAGCCGTCTGACAAGACCGTCTCGACTGGTGACGCCTCTTCCTTGACCTTTTCTTTCCGTTTCTCGAACTTCAAGCCCAACACAGCTGTAAGCACAGGGTCACTCGCAAAAGTGATGTACATACCGCTCCAATCGCATCCAGTTGATATAACGCAGAGAGAGCAGCCAAAGTTTCTGCGCTTTTACGGTTTGGATGGTCGCCAGTACCGATTATGTCGCCATCTTCATGTTTTACCGCGATAGAGCATCTAAACAGCAGATCCCCACTCAGATAGGTGTCATCGAGGCAACCCATCGCAGGATTCACCTCCATATTGGCTGATCTCCGCCACCTTCGACCAGACCTTGGAGCGCCGTGAACTCCATTTGACCACCGCTAGTAGCCATGATATAGTTGTTGAGAGGAGACTTTGGATTGGTTTCGTGGATCTGTTTGAGGACCTTCACCTTATAGTTGCTGGTGATGTACTGCTCGTCGTGTAAGGGACCAGGGAGGGGAGGGGCTCTGTTATCTTTCCTCTTCTTCCCGCCTCCCCCTCGTCCACCCCCTGATGCATTGTTCTTGTGGGCCTTGGCGAGCAGCGAGGAGGATGCCCCTCGGGCAGAACGAGGATGCACGCGTTCAGGATGGGACATGGAAGCTGTACTGGATGATGCTCGGTGAGGATGTTCGGCCTTGTGGACTTTTGGGGGGGGCTCCTCGGCGGAGGGAGAGTCCGAAGTACGCTTGGGGGAAGCAGAGGACTCCTTGGCGGCAGGAATCGAGTGCGAGTGAAGGCGAGACAATGAGGAGGCAGGTGACGCGAGCGGCGAAGATTGGTGGAATGGCATGAGAGAAAGGCCGCGCCTGAGTCTTGACGAGAAGGCAAGGCGCATAAGGATATGAACGGGACAGACGAATCTGCCACAGCGACGGTGAATGCAGGGGGAATTGACGGGAACGCCGAACGAACCTAAAGCGTCGTCTTCCAAGCCCAACCCTTCGCCACGGCGTGAGCAATGCCGGCGCGCGGCTTTTGGAGGTTGCGGGATGGCAGGGAGGGGACGAGGCGGCTTGTGCAAGAGGCAACGAGCTGACCGCGATGCGTGGTCCCAGTCAAGCCCTCTCGGTGGCAAGCGCCCTCACCTCGCGTACGGCTCGAGCCAGTCCAGAGCCGCCCATCCAATGTCGGCGCTTGACGTCAGTAACGACCGGCACCAGGCCCACGCATCCTCGGCGAGATGGGAACCTCTGTGCATTATCGACGTCGACGAGTAACGAGGTATACACGGTTTACAGTAGCGACAACACAAGCACCGCATCTATTCTACCAGTCTAATGATCATGGACAGATGCCGGCCACGCTGCTGCAGCGGACTCGATGCCTTGCAAGTACTTCAGCTTTATGGCCGCCACACGAAGACCCGGCCAGTCTTTCGAACCGACCAGTTGTTCTATCTCCTGCAATGTCTCCTCTATTTTACCTAGAAACGAAGTGAGCGGATGGTGCATATGGAAAGGCTGGCGCATGCACCTTGGTTTTCTGACCGGATCATGGCTACCTCTTCTTCCGACTCCGCGCTGGCAAGGCCCTCTCGCGCCTCCATAACCTCCATAAGAAGCTCCATGTCTTCCAATTTGTCTGTCTCCTCCCGTCCAAAACCCTCGTGAAAGAGGATGTATTCGGCTCTTCTCAGTGGGTTCGATAGGTGATAGAGGGCTTCATTGACGCGTGCAGACATCGCAGCTGCAATCACCCGGTGCTCCTACAGCTCAAAGAGTAAGAGCCCGTTCAAGTTTATTCGAACAGCATACACACCTCTGGCTTTCCTACCCAACGGTCTGGATGCACAACTGCCTGAGCAGCTCGGAACTGATCCTTGAGCTGACGAGGATCGACCATGAATGGGTTGGGTTCATATGGTGTCCCAAGCATTTCGTGATATGTCATAGACTCCGGTATTGGTGCGATGTAAAAACATTTCGGACAAACAGGAAGCGAGGAGGGCAAGGGAGTTGAGCATGAGGGACATCGTTTCGATGTGTCGGGGCGGCTGGTGAGAGTTCGCTTGCAGGCCACGAAATGTGGTAGGGCATATGATGGAAGAAGAGGCAACGGGTGAGGTCCTGCGCGCTGTTGCAGCACTCGACGAATTTGTGGGGAGAGGGATGCAAGCGTGCGAGCAGGAATGCGGAACATGGACGCAAAGAACCACAAAGCATATGACGTCATGTGATCCTGTCAGGCGATATATACCCCAACCCTAACCATAACAGCCACGACTCCTCTCAGCCATGTGCGACTCGGTCTCTTCCTTTCCTTCATCCTCAGCTTGCCCGTCTTCTTTACCGTCTACACATTCTCTATCCCCACCTCTACCTGATGCACTGCAGCGCGACGACTATGCAGCGGCAAATCAAGCCAGAGAACGGTTGAACAAGCGGGGGCTGCTATCCAGCGTCTCGCTCCAATTGCCCCATCTCCGCCGCTCAAGGATCAAATCGCAGGACTCTTTGATCCGCCGCTCTTATATTCAAGGAGAAGCAGGAGGACTCACTTCTGAAACCGCTGCTACGCTCAATGTGGTGAACCTCGTCGAGAATGTATCCCTGGAAGATGACGAGAATTACGACAGAGATGTCTATAGATGGGCAGTTTTGTACGAGAACCAGCGAGGGTACGTAAATAGCATCACACCTATCCTAGAGCGTTCCACCAAACACACTCCGTCCCAGAGCCATGGTTTTTTCTACGGCGTACTATTCGCCACTTACTCTCCTACCACTGGATCCGCCTCCTTTCACGATCCCCACCGCAGCGCGGTCCCCTCGAAAGAATCAACCCACCGTTACCTTAGAGGACTATCCACTCCCTGATGGCTCATGGAAGTGGGTCTCAAAAGCCTGGATGATCGACATGCGTGGCGACGGCGAGGTGCAATACGACGGCTTCGAATACGCACGCTCCTTCCGAAGCAAGAAGTGGGGCCCTGATACCGGGTTCATGAGCAACCGCGGGCTCGTGCGACGCCGAAGATGGATACGTCTCATGATGCGCCCTGCCCAGGCCATGCACGATACCGAGAGTTTCCTTGAACACACCGGTAACATTTCAGTCGTCCCGGAAATGGAACATCACGAAGAGGGGGCGACACGGCCACCGTCTGTCATGTTCACCGTCTCCGATGACAGTGAGGACTCCGGACTATGGAGAGGGGACGAGGGTGATTGGTGTCGATGCCACTCTGCCCTCCGCCATCTTTCTAGGGACGGGAGAAAACTCGAGGTTTGGGCACATTGGCTTGGGGTTCACGAGGAGCCGGCGGTAGTCGCTTGCGTCTCGCCATTAATTCCAATGGTTTCTCCTTTCTTGGTCCCCCTACTTAGGGCTGCGGAGAGCGGTGCAAGGGGGGAGCAGGTTTCGCCAAACGCACCCTCGAAGGAAGATGTGGCATCGACAAGTTCCTCGAGGAAGCGAGGCGACAAGTTATCCGCAGATGCGGGTGTCCGTCTAACGCAAGCACCCAAGGAATATGTCGCTGCTGTCGTCCGATGTCATGTGAGCGCTCGTCAATGTGTGCGCACTGCTATCCAGATGCTGATCCATGCCTCTCGCTGCAGGGTTCAGACATCTTGGATCTGTTCGTATACCCGGAATCACGCGCGAAGTTTCTGTCTCTCCTTGGACGGGCCGGCTTATTGCCGGAACTGCGATCTGGTCTGGGTGCGTCAGATAGCGTCCAAATTTTGGATTTCTGGAGCTACATCAAGGATTTTGGAAATGTGGAGTCTCCTCTTCTGTGGTAACGAACGTCATCTTGCTCTGCTTCATTTCCACTGTTAAATTCGTGTACAACTGCAATAAATGGATTCTATTGCTTTAATGAGCTGTCTTCGGAGATGGCCATGATTTTCACCTTCTGGTGTGGGTGATGGAAAAGTACCAGTAGTGCATGGGAATGTGGTCCGAGGGACGGACGAACGACGAGAGTTGCCTAATTGAGGGCGCGTCCTGGGGGCGACGGCATGTGATATGGGGGAAGCAAGCGCGTCGGTGGGGGTTGGCGTGACTTTGCAGCCCGAGTCCGACGCTCGATTTGCCATGGCCCCTTGCTCCCTGCCGACACCGCGCTACCCCTCCTGACACCTCGCCATGAAGCCTGTGAGCCTCCGAACGCGGATCCACGATGCGCCTCACGACCTTGCGGACTTCCTCCACACTCTCCCGGACGACCACCCCCTCCAGATCGGGCTCAGGACATATTCCCTTGCGCTCTCCCTCGCGCTCGGTCCTGCCCTCCTCCCCTTCTTGACGGCGCGAAAGGCCCGCGCACATGGCTTCAAACGCGTCTGGTACATCCTCAAGCGCGAGCTCTCCTTCAATGCTTTCGCCATGTCTATTACAGTCGGGGTGGCAGGCGGCGCCGCTATCCGCAGCATATGGGATAGGCTGGAGCAGTGGGCGAAAGAAAGGGGGAATACGCCGCCAGAGAGCGCCCTTGCCAAGATGCGGGCAGCGTTATCCTTGGTCAAGGATGGTCAAAGGACGTTTCTCTCGAATGTCATTTCCTCTTCCCTCGCCATCGCCCTCCTGCACTCGCGCCGGAGACACGCAACCTCGGCATGGGTCGGGAGACCCTCACCGACTTTCGACCTTTCCCTGGTGCTTCTGGTGCGGGCAATGGATTCGGTGGTGCAGTTGGCTCTCTTCAAACCGTCAACAGCTAGCGAACGTCGTCTTCCCGCCGCCGTCAAGGACGAGAAAAGGGCGACTCGCCGCAAGTGGTCAACTAGATTAGATGCGCTGGTATTTTGGGCGTGTAGTGCCAGGTGTGTCTGTCCCCGGCCCGATAACCTTCCCTTCAAAATCAAACCGAAAATGAAATACATGTAGGATTATGTGGTGCTTCTTCTATGAACCTGATAGGTATGCGCACAACATCTTCCTGCGTGAAATGGAGCTGAGCATGTTTCAGATTGCCTCACTCGTACAACAAATGGTGTGCCTTCTCTCACAGAGTTGGCATTTAGGATCATGTTGACGTCGAAGCTACAGGATCATGACGCTAGCCAACATAGACCCCCGCATCCTGGCAGCTTTGCGGGCCATCCGTTCTGGGCACTTCTCATATAGCAAGGGATTTTCCAATCCCCCCGATCTTACATCATCCCTATCCGTAGACCTTGGATACCCAGCCGCTTGGGGTGACCCGAGCAAATTACCTGCGTACGGGGGGCCAGCAGCTGACAAGGTGTGGAAGGACCTCGCGGTCCACAACCGGCATGGTATTGGTGGCTTGCCCTGTGAAATCGTCCATGGTGGCGTTACCGGTAACAGCTGCACTGCCAACGGGGTGATTCGTGGGCTTCACGCTTTTGCAGAAGCCACCGCGATATACCTACCCGTATGCACTCTTGCCAGTTTTTGTGGCAAATACTAATACTGACACGACAATCATCAGGTCCATGTTCTGCCGATTCTCCTCACTCGTCCTCGCAAGCTACTCGAAGGCCCGAAGCTGCTCGAAACACTGTTCAACGTGGGGCGGAGCGCCAGCTTCCTCTCAACATTTGTTTCGGCCGTGTGGTACGGTGTCTGTTTCACGCGCACCTTAGCACTGGCACGCTTTTTCCCGAACATCCCGCACGACGTTTGGGACGGCCCTCTCGGTTGTACGTTGGTGGGTAGCCTGCTCTGTGGCGCAAGTATCTGGATCGAGCGCGGTCGGAGACGCGGAGAGATGGCCCTTTACGTGCTTCCCCGAGCTATCCGGGCATGTATATCCGACCGTTGGGCCAAGAGCGGCATGAAGAGCGTGCGTTGGGCTGAACGGTAAGTCAATGTCGTAGTCACTAGGAGGACGGCGACTGATTCCAATGATGAATAGGCTGGTCTTTATCTTATCCCTATCTACGCTTCTGACGGCCGCTATTCACCGCCCGGACATCTTGCGAGGTTTGTCGAAGTGGACCTTGGGGTTCGTTGTCAAGGGACCCAACGCTGGGTTCTGGAAACGGCGGCGACTCGGCTTGTCTGCACCCCCTACCCCTATTTCATCCACCCGAGCGCCCTCACCGCCAAGCGAGAGCAATAAGAACGGACTTACCCCGTAGCGATTCCATAGAACATACCCCCTTGGTTGTTCATTCGCAATATACTGCTAGACACATACCCTGTAGCTAAGCCCTCCATAAATGTAGAGTGTGGTCGTAAAACGAACAGCTCGCTACTAATGTTACATCCCCTTTTCTCCGCCCCGCAAACGACCAATCCACGCCATACGCAAGGGATGCGTGCTTGTCGAATCGCTTCAGGACCTCTCCTGAGCAGGCGGCACTCTTAGGTGCGTTTCCACCGAAGTCGAACCGAACAACCTTGAACCCCTCGTGCATGCATGCGACCAGGAGATCGGCGTTGCGCGTTTCCGAAGGGTGCCATTTGACTCTCCATGCGCCGCCACCAACATCGACTTGTGTGAGGGGCGTGGAGGGCTTGCGAGTGTCGAAAAGCCGGACAGTACTGTCGTAGCTTCCAACTGCAAGTACGTGGTCCATGTGGGGATGGCTCTGGATCGCTGTCACCCCCGCGTCGAATCTGAGTATGTTCCTGGTAAGACGAGTGACAGTGGCCTCGAAGAGACATGGCATACCGCTTATTCGTGAAAATGGGCTGTGCGCCACCCTGCCGGACATCCCAGCCCTTCATTTTGAGATCGTCTCCACCTAGGACCGCCTGGATCGGTCAAGGCCCAACCGCGATGTGAGAAAGAGGCTGACCGGAATATACGACGTTGGTATCCCAGTAGTCCCACGCAGCTATCCACGGTTCGTAATCGTGCGCATGCCAAGAATCAGTTTGCACAAGTCCGTCGTTCCAAGGACGAAGGAGGGCGAGAGATCCATTGGAAAGAGAGACGATCATGCCCCCTGGACCGCTGGGAAGAACAAGTCGGAAGAGACTCGGGATGACAAATGAGCGACATACGCTGTCGAATCTCTCCGATTTGACCAGTCGAGAGACAGACATAGTCTGTCTGACGATGCGCATGATAGAGACTGCACTGGACGGAGCCGTGACTAGGAATGGTGAGGTTGAGATGAAATGCAGCAAAATGAGCGACTGGTACCTCTTCGTTGTTCAGCTCGTGGAGGGTAATATGGCCCTCCGAGTCTGCGATGGCTAGGAGCGGGGAAACCAAGCTCGCTCCGTGACACCTATCAGTGCTCGCTTGAGCTTTCTCGAAGAGCTAACCAAAGAAGTAACACCCACCATTTCATGTCCAGTATGGCCGGAAGCTCCGTTTCGTGTAAGAGAGTACTGCTCTGCAGGATAATATTTAGCCATCCTCGATGGACAAGGATTTCCACCCACAATTGATCATCATCTTGTACACGGAAGAGGAGACATTTGCCTCTCCTGGTTTGTGGTTCTGAGGCTGAGGCTGAGGGATCTTCAAAAGTATCTTCCACATCATTTTGTACATCTGTTGCCGCAGCTGTTGCCAGAACACTGGGGTCTTGAGATTGCTCAAGCTTATACGTCCCGCAGACAAAGATGTCTTGCGCCGAGGGATGAGGGCAAAACTCCGCGGAGTCTGCGGGCCATATTGTGTCGAAGCCAGGCATTCTAAAACCTGGTTAGCAAGATACCACTTGTTCATAAAACGGATATGCATACCTGGGCCACAGCTGAGGGGAGAATGAATGTATGAGCGAGGGTAGCTTCCGAAGCTATCGCGGCAGGCTTGAGCATGACAGATCCCGGAGAGATTTGAGCCATAAAAAGGCGTGCGCATGTGTGACGTCACGGCTGTGGCATGGGCGTTTGACGTTGAACGGCCACTGCACTGCGACTCTCGAGCGCATGTTTGCCTCCCTCGGACGGCCCCAACGATCGTAGATGGAGAATTTTTGCGGACAGGGAAACGTTTATTGAGCTCTTATTTGACCTTGCTGTGGTCGACAAATGGGGTATTCGGGGTAAATTCCTACACAATCTGCACCTGAACAACGCTAACCACAGCACTACAAACATTCAGGCTCGTGAGATGGACCAACGCTCCCACTGCGGGACTCGAGCTTATTGCGCAAAACATTGTCAAGAATCACCAGGTGCCTACCACTTATTGACAACCTCCCCCGAGCCCTTGACTGATTTCTCCCTTGCCAGGGTGTATACAAAGGCAGATGGCTGCTCCACATGAAGTCCTTCCGTTCCATCATGGGATCCGTACCAGGCTTCCAAGTTCCCGTAGAGCGCTCCATGTGTACGCTCACCATGGATGGTAGGTTCACCCTCCTCCCCCTGATCATACTCATGTCCTCCAGGACACGACTGAATCCTCCCCACAGACAATGTCTTCTGCGTCATCGAAGACCCTGCAGCGCCGATGCGCGCAGACTACCTCCAGCAGGCGGCAGAATATGCACGCGCCCACCCCGGTATGACTCTGACGCCACCCACTCACTTCCGCCACACATTCCCCACGCTGAGCCCGCCCGTGGCCCTCGAGCAACTCCTCACCCAGCTTCGCGCGCGTTGGGTGTCCGTCCGCCAGACCGGATCCTCCACCGCCGCTGCGGGACCTTCGGGGCAGAAAGGCGTTGGCATGGGCACAGGCCCGCATGTTACTGTGGATGGCCATGTGTATGCTATCGGGAGCGACTGGCTAGTGCGGGCAGGAAACGTACACCTGGCTGGCGGTGCCGTGAAGGGGATGCTACTAGAGGTATGTGTGCACTGATTGGCTTTTGAACACCGCAGTAACCTGATTTCCATCGGGAATAGGTGGAATACATGCCCTTACCTGTAATGGAGGCGGCGCTGGACATGCCGCCTGTTCTTGCCAACCTACTCTTGTCGGTATTACCAAACGTACCGGACCCGAAACTCGCGGCTATAACTCTGGCGTGGGTTCTTATCTCTCAACGTCTGCTTTTTTGTTGATTTCCGTTGACCTTAGCGAGTGGCAATGGGAAGAGCTCCAGTGGGATACAGAAGAGGATCTGGAACGGGAGGCTGCAAGAAAGAACAAGGAACAAGCAGCTGGGGAGGACATCTACGCATCAGAGGAGGACCAGCCTTCCTCGTGCAAGGGCGATTGGATTGGGATGGACAGAGATCGCCGTTCTGCGTACCTCATCATTCAAACTTTGAAACAGGAGAACTTGCTCTGACCTTTCTTGTGTATTGCTGTGTAAAAGATCTAGAGACATGCGTGCATTGCAATGAAGGTGTTATACATTCGCCATCCCTCTACAAGACACGAGCATTCTTTGAACTGCGGGAAACGTTGCCACTAGGACTCCGATTGCAACACAGCACGGACGAGTTCCTTTGTTTTCGCTTCCATCTCTCCGAAAATCTTCAGCGCGTCTGCCAGCTTGCGCGTCGTCTCCGCATCGGCAGCAATTGCATCCTTCAGTGCGGCGGCTCCATTGTCCAGGTAGTTGGTCGACTTTACATCCGGATCTGTCCGGACATAGATTGCGTCGGTCAGCTTCGCGTGCAACGTAGAGGAAGGCGCAGACGTCTGGCGCCGCAGACCTTACCTTGGGACGTGCTTTTTGAGAGGTCAGTGCTCTCTTGGGACAGCTCCTCCGATCCATCTGCAGCCGCAAGCTGGTCTAGCACTGCACCAGAAAGCGTGAGGTGGTCGTGGCCGAGTGACACTAATGCGACGACCTGCCGTGTAGTTTGGGATCAGTTCGTTTGATACTCCTTCACTCAGACCACTGACCTCTTTCGCGGTTACGATGCTGTCAACCGTAAGAAAAACAAACAAGGGCGACCGGTAGTCAGCGACGGTGAATGAGGAAGAGCACAACTATGAGGACGAGCTTCCGCGCCGGAGCAAAAGACTCGCCATCTCCCGCAGGAGGTGCAGGTGCCGGACACCATGTCGAAGGGCTTACCTTGCGGGCATAACGAGCGTGCTGGCCCCGATCTCCTTGTACAGGCGCACAATGGACTTGATTACCAGCGCGGCAGGGTGCTCGTTCGCGGTATCGGCGTAATCTTTCCACACACCGGGCTCGAAGTGCACCCGCAACTCTAGTGGGACAGCTCAAGGTTACAGATCAGCCATGCGTACAAGTGGGGTACGCACCGTTGAAGTAGGGCGCGATGTACAAACAGCCTGCTTGATGGGCGGCGATCGCCTGGGGCACGGAGAAAAGACAGGTGGATAGGGTCCGGATGCCGAGGCGTTCGAGATACTGGCACGCGATGGTGGATTCAGGCGTGGCCGGGATCTTGATGCAAACCCGGGATCTGCTCAGGAGCAGACGATGCGGTTCATGGAAAGAAATAGTAGTAAATATGCAGGAAGATGGCCTTCGAGATGAAGGCGAATAGCGCACTTAGGAATCCCATTCGCCTCAAAGACCGAGACAAGCTTTTTGGCGTGCTGAATGGTAGCCTCGGTGTTATAGGCAGTTGATGGAGAAGTTTGAGCGTGGACACGGCCAGTCAAGTACGGGTAAACCTCCTTTGCGAGCAAGACTGTCTGTGTTGCACTATGAGTTATGGGGGGAATGTCGTTGTTAAAGAGTATGACGCACAAGGAGATCAATAGTATCGGATACTTGTGTCTCAATGTCTAGCTCAGCCTCGGTGGATCGGATTTGAGCACAAGCTTTCTGAAAGAGGTCTGATCGCTCTGGCCTGACAGCTTCCCCATGAACGATAGCCTGATTGGACGTCATATCGCAGAACTTGGGGCCACCCTCGATGGTGTGGCGTGCCGCAACACCCGGGTCCATCGAATCAACATCGACGACGACCTTGGAGCGAACACGGGAGAGGAGAGTTGCGGGTGCCATAGGGTCGTGGATCTTGGGGGATGGGTGGAGCACTTGAATGGTCAGGGGGGGGAGACTGAGGTCAGGCCAGGCCAGGCAGCGGAGTGGAGAGAGAGGCGCATATACGATGCCCCATTGCCTCAAGCATCGGGCCAGGCACACGTCGAGCTCTCCGACAAGCGTTGGTCGCATGACAAAATTCATGGTTTCCGGCTCTTCGCTCGGTCCCTCGCACCTCCCGGCCCATCGTCCCGTTCGCCGTCCTCGGGGGCCTCGGACAGTAATCGGCCTGGATGCTGTCTATCATGTGCCCGTCGGTTGCATCCTCGCCTAGGTGTGTTCCCTTCGCTGGTGCATACACACCGGGCCTATCCAGTTGGACGCAAATGCCGCACCCAGATCCTAGATGCCTCTAAACAACAGAGCACGCCCATGGCTAGACCGCATTCGTATCGTAAGCTGTGGAATATGACCGTGTTATTCGCAGTTGGTGGCCTGTACATATCCACAACATAAGCACACACTGAGAAGCGTAACCCGTTCTTCGCCTTGTACTCTCTAATATTGCAATCGCACAGTCCTCCCTGATTGCCCAATGGCGGATGCCCGCCTTTATACAGTTTGGTAGGCTCCAGGTGCAGCCTGGGGCGGAGCAGGTTGCGGTATAGGTTGGGGAGGAGGCACGCTGAGGGAGGGCTTGGGGGTCGGGGCAGGGTCCTCAACGTTCTGGTAGCCATCCCTTCCACCAAAGCTGGAGGTGAATCCACCAGGCATGGACCATACTGCGAAAAGCGCCAGGTTATTCGCAACAACAAAAGCGGTTTGCGGATGTGCTCACCTGTGGCGCCGGAAAGGTCATTTCCGCGGATGTTCAAGCCGGAGAACGATCCACCACGTTGGCGGAGGGCGGTCACAAAAGCGAAAATAGTGGGAAGCTACATTGTGGGCGCGCTGGAGTTTGCCTAGGTGCAAGTGGCCGGTACGTGGAAGAGTACACACCTTGAGGATGAGGAGGAGGACGGTCACGAGCCTCGCGAACCAATTCTGGGAATTGTTTGACATCCAGATGACGTCGAAAAGCATGGACCCGGCAAGAAGGTAGGTAAACTGGAAAAACATCCCGCGCAGCGTGTGAGTGGGAGGGACAGTCGGTGTGCATTATGGTGGCATGGAGAACACCAACGGTCTGCAAGGATTGGATCGCTTCCGAGCTCTCCTGAGCGAGGACTCCAAAGAGGAAGATGGGCAAGTTGTATACCGGCGCGGAAAACACGCTGGTCACGAAGGACATAGCCTAGAGTGGAAAGGCACGCGAGAATGAAAGGAAGCGTGGAATGAGAGCGGGAACCAGGGCTTTAGGGTAGAGACATACCGTGCCCACGATGACGAGTTTCGAAGGATCGAGGGCTTGCACGAAGTCGGCCATGGTCGGTCTGTTCGGCGGCAAGCTCTAGGGGATGTGTGCGTGGCGAGGACAAGCCAGGGCCTTCGGATGCGGCGAGTGCATGCGCAGTTTGCATGTCTCTAGCGCCCCGTCAACATCGTCGTGGCCAGCGTCGGCCCGGCCCCGGCCCCGGACCTCCCTTTCCTAAAAGCCTGACTCCGAGACCACAACGATTGACAACTGATTGTGTATTACGCGCACGGTTATACTCATATTCTGGCCACTAAAGCATACGCAAAAACAACCAGGTGACTTATAAGGCTACAGGAGTAACGGCACGCGAATCGCGACCCGAGTCCGAGCATGCTACGATGCTACAGTCACTCAAGTCAGCGTCCTCAGATTCGAGTTCTGTCCCATTGTCCGACCCGCTATCCCCCACGGTCCATCCATTTTCCATCTCTTCAATTAGGTCGTGAATAGTCGTCAGAGCTTCCGCCTTGCTCTCCAACTTCTTCCGCTCATACATCCACGGACAGTCCAACGACTCGCATTGCACCACTTCTGCGGAGGCGGTCCCGCAACACGAACCACAGACGAGATGCACGTCCTTCATCTGGGCTTCCGTCTTCTGTACACGAGCTAATAGTCCGCTCATTGTTGATGCATAATCGGAGCGGCAAACCTCGCACAGCACTGAGACGACCGTCGACTATGAGTAAGAGCCATCCGGAAACAGTCATGCTTCGTGGCCGCTTACCGTCAGGTGTGAACATCCCGCAAATCAAGCAATGCAAGCTGGTAAAGTGATCATCGATGTTGAGGGCGTTCGCGACCATGACACTTCTTCTGTTCTTCCTCGGAGAGAGGGTGATGTCGGGCTGGTCTGCACGTAGACTCTTCGGCATGTCGTCGAACCAACTCCGCACGTCCGCACCGACGAGGTTGAATATCCGCTCCAATGGAGGGATCAGGACACGGGAGATGTAGTACGCCGCATCCAGTCGTTTATGACTGAGTGACTGCGATCAGCTTGTACGCTCATCGAGGTGCTGGAGATGGAGTGTCACCTATCCCTGAATAGTTCATGTGGTGCTATTGCTCGGTCCACGAGCCTCGCTCCAGACTCACCCCGAGCGATCACATACGGTATGCGTTCACCATACTGTGGCTCGTCGTTGGGATCCTCAAGCATCCGGCGGGCGGCGACGGTCACCCCAGGCGGAGGCGGTACCTTGTCACTGAAGCGAATTGCCAATAAGTGGGAGCACTCGAAGAGCAAGCCGGATCAACAAACCTATATGTGCCCATCTTGACTTCTTTCGCGAAGATGAAGTCCTGCACCGAAACCTTGTTCTCCATGATGCGACCCCACGTTCGACAGCAGTAATCCTTAATTTCGCTAAGGTCTTGAGTCCGGAAAAGGATCCTGCAACGACAATCAAAAGAAGCACGTAAAGGAATGTCGTGCTGCTGACTTCAAGCAGGTTTCCGTCATCTTCTGTTGCGCAGGGACACCGTCGCGTCGTACGGTCTCGATACCCTTGGCGTCAAAGGCGGGCTCCTTGTCGTCGGGGTTCTCGAATTTGAACCCCACGTACCGCTTCTTCGCCATGAGGACACAAGGGAGATAGACCTGGGTCACGAAATTCGATATTTACGAAGACATTGTTTGAGGATCGACGGACCTTCTCGAACTTGAGCTTGACTGGAGCGGGGTTCATCGACGTGATCGCATCCGCCATATCTTGACCGATGCGGAAAGCTTGCTCCTTCGTTTTTCCCGGGAGATAAATGAACAGGGAGTCCGTGTCACCGTATACAACCTTCGCGCCCCACTTCTTGGTTGAATCAATCGTGCGGATGGCCTGATAGGTACGTCCGGGTTCAGGGCACATCACGTAAAATTCAATTATGGAGGCTGTGGACCCACCTTCTCCAAAGTCTCTCGGCCGCTCTGGACGATGCTATCCGCAATCTCGACGGCAGGCATGCGACCGGAGAATGTAGCGCTCGTGTAGCCGTATGTAACGTTCGCGATAAATTTGAGTCCGAGCTGGCGAGCATCGAGGATCCTGCGGAGAGCCTATGGCAAGTGAGCAATTCGTCTCAGACGTCACGGGTACTGCTTTCACCTTGTCATTTTGGACACTCTTCATCGCCTGCTTGACCATGACTCTCGTTTCCAATAGCTCCGTTAACATGCGTCCCAGCAACCCCTTGCGTACTGTCGGCTTGACGTACATCAACCCGTTTGGCGCGACTGAAGGAGAAAGCTGAGAGAAAATTCCTGAATTGCGTCCATGAGCTATAACTTACCGTTGATATAATCTTGTAGGGTATCGAGGATGCCTGCAGGCTGGCGTAGGTCGGTAACGCCGAACTTGTACGTCCCTTTGAAGTCAGTGATACGTCCGAGACAAGTAGAATAGCAATAATTATAGGCGATCATGATGGAGGGGTACAGTGATTGGAAATCTAGAACTACAAGCGGGCTGCTGTAAAAGGCGGAAAGCGGTTCCATAATTAGCGGCATGCACTCAGCAGCATTTTGCTTGCCAACCTGATAGCGCGCGCGAAGGTAAGCATACGACCTTAGGGGGCATTGAGAAACTCACATCTTGTTTACTAGGAGATAATAGCACGAAGCATTCGGGCTTGGCAATGCGAAACATGAACGACTCCACTTTGAACTGGGATCCACGACTCAGCACGGAGAAAAAGTCGACACCGAAGACTCTTGCAAACTCTCTATTCCGAGACGTTAGGTCAGCCAAGGATTTGGTGGTGTGTCACTCACGCGTTCTTCGTGACTACTTCAGCCACATCCAACATCTCCAGGACCATTGATGTTCGGCTCGCGAAGTAGCGCACAACCCGATCCGTGTGCTCTGGTACTAGACTGTTGTACCATTCCGTAAGCGTTCGGGGGCTGTACCATGGCGTCCTATGAGAGGCGTTAGAGAATGGAAGTCACAGCGAATGTTCGTACGACAAACCGTCGGCGGAGGAGTTGGAATGCGACATGTTCAAAAGTGTAGATGGTGAAGGTGTGTTCCGAGCGCATGATGCGCCACAGGTTCAGAACATGTCGCCCAATCACCTTGAAGGTAGAGGACGTCTTCAAAGCCCATCCATCATATCCGCCAGCGGTCCTTCCTGGGGCTCGCGATATTTGGTCCCCCAAATCCAGCCCTGACCGGAGCATCAGTGGGCGAACCAATATCACTCGGAGTCTATCCCCAATCTCACCATAGCTGCGCCCGCGAGTGCTAAGGTATCCCCATGATGCGGCCTGTACTTCCCACCCAGAGAGGACATCGGGGTCAAGCTCGAGGACCACGTCAATGAGCCTGTTAAGCAACTCCAGTTCGCTGTCGACGAAATCCGCCTGGATGCTTCGTAGCCGACGCGGGCTGAGCTGATCGCTGTCAACGGCGATGATCCCTGATTCGCAAGTGAGGGCCTCTCCAACCTCCCGGTCATGCCGCTGGAAGCAATAAAATACCGCGGCGACCTCGTCATCGTCTGGGTTTGGAACAAGATCGCCCTTCGAAAGTGCTAAGAAAATAGGACATGAATCTCGTGTAGCAGTACGAGTGTCAGTCTAGCTACTTACCAAAGACTTCCAGGGTCAGGACGGTCATGTTCTGCCCCGCGCGTTGTGCCTTGTCGGAGCGCGGTGCGAGCGTGCTCCGCAGCTCGTATGGATTACGTTGTGTCGGGCCCTCAATCTGTCGAATGGATGTCAAGGAAAGCATGTTTTTAACGACGACAAGATGGAACGAACCTGGGAAGAGTCCTTGATACGGACGGTGCGCGCGTCAAGATGCCCCTTCTGCTCCTTCAGCCATTTGCGCACCTGTCGCGCTGTCGGGGGCGTGCTGGCATACTCCCAGCCTCCGACTCCGGTCGGATCCAGCGGTTGTGCGGGCTCTCCACTCGTAGACGACGCGGCTTGGCCACTTTCCCAGCCCTCCAAGTTGCCAATGCCTTCGCCACCCTCCAGATGAAAGACGAGACCGGCGTATTCGCGGGGCCGTTCGGGTGCGTCGCCCTCCTTTGAATACCACGGGCTGCGGTAAAGCTTTCTCGGGATACCGTGCTCATCAGCGCTACCGAGAAATTCAGCTGAGGTGGGAGGTCGTGTTGCATAAACGTAGGTGTTCTTGCCACTGTGTAGGGACCGCAACGCAGAAGGCAGCATCACCGGCTGCGAGCTGAGATGACTTGCCGTAAGCCGTCCGGGTGTGGGGTGTGAGGAGCTAGAGTGAGACGTTATATTACTGGCGTCGGGCGGTGGAGGTTCTAGCCTCCGTCTCTTCGATGGCCTTAAGTCGACATCAGCGGAGATAGTGCTTTCGTGGAGACCATCGAACACCTCAACGTCTAGCTGCGGCAACACTTCTTCCTCGACCAGGTTGGCATGCAGGGGTTGAAATATCGTCCGAGGAGAGTCTGTCACTGGCGAAGGCCTGGGATCAACCTGCTCCTTCTCCTTCGTGTCCAAAAACGACCTTTTAACAGGAACCTGGACCGAGGCCGGAGGCGTCTGAGATTTTGTCGGCGTAGCCCAACTTGGAGTATACCGACGAGCCTTAGAAACAGATGGTGAGGACTTCAGGATGAGAAAGATTGTCTACAATATACCCTAGTTTTGTCTCAGCACGAAGTCTATGGCAATATCGGGATTACTCACTTGGTGGGAGTTCTTGGACCATTCGAGAGGACAGACTGAGAGCGTTCCCTTGACGGTCTAGTTTGCGCACATTTAGTACGCAGTTAGACATTGCTAGATATGAATGTCATACTTCGTGATCTTCGACCAAATATCCTTGAATTGATTGCCCAACGTAGAGCGTGGGGACGAAGCCTCTCCAGAATCTTTGAACGGATCGCTGGATCTACAATTCCATTACCAATATTCAGTATGTTGTCAACACGATATGCAGGGAAAAGCACCTGTCTTCAACATCTCCGACCTCTGACTGGAGATCAGGCGGCGGGCCGTCCTCCTCCTCTTCGGGGAACTCTTCCTCTATCTCCGGCTCGAGATGTTCATTAGCCTCTGCACCCCACTCAGCCTCTTCATGCTCCATCAGACGAGTCATATCTTGGCTGGCAAGCATAGCCTCGTCTACGTCCACATCGCTGGAGTCCTCTTCGAGCTGACCATCGCGGGATGTTCCACTGAGTGGAGGCATCTGCGATGACTGGTATGGATTCATCTCTTCCGTAACAGTCTCGCTTTCTGAGCGATCGTCCTTCGCATCGTCTTGACTCGCATGAGGCTTCCACATCTTGTATTGCTCTTCCCAGAGGGCCTCAACGCTCTCGAAAGTGGTCATGACCCACTTCTCCCAGGACATCTTGAGAGGTAGTGCCTCATGACCGCGCTCGCGCTCAATGCGCTTCCGAATCTCCTCCCACCAGCGCACCTCCGATACCCAGTCCCCGCCAGGTCCTCGCGAATTTGCGCTGAGGTCCTTCGGGATCTCGGGCGATGGTGCGAGACCCTTGGCTGCACGTCGCTTGCACTCGTCTTCCCAGAGCTCGCGCACACTCAGGACTAAGGGCTCAGGGGGGAGTTCAGGAGCAGGGATAGTGAGCTTGTGGTGCATCTTCCTTGCGCGAAGCTTGTGGCGGTTAAGGACTTGGGGCGCGGACGCGTCCACTTCCAACGACATCCGCGTTTGGCGGTGATAAGGGGAATCCTTGAACTCACTTAATGTGCGTGCCAGCTCTGAGTCGATGCGTTCATCCTCGGAGAACTCGTCCCGTCCGCGCTGCCAGACCTCCCCCAGGTCGATCCAGCCACAGCCATACAGACCGAAATCAGACAAGAACTGGAGGATGTAGGAGAGATGGCTTTCGTACACGCGAAAGCGCGTCTTCATGATCGTCCCGGACTGCACGATGGTGACAGCGCGGTTAACGAAAGCGGGGTCGGCGATGTGGACCTTGAGGAAGGGGGAGTAGTTGGAGTGGAAGCCGTAGAAGTGCACGCCTTTGACAAGAACGACAGCGCGGACGAATTGGGACTTGGGCGACTGAGGGTTGCGCTTCATAGAGATAGCAATGGCGTGGTTGAGCGAATGCTTGAGCTTTGTGACATAACGGTTGACTGGAATGCGATTATTCAGGCGTAAGGTTTGCAGGAGGATAAGGAGAGACGCACCAACGTCCGGGTTCATTTTCCCCAGATATTCCACGAAGAAATATGGGTATACCTGGTGTATGTGCAGGCATGCCTTCAAGCCTACCGACGAGTCGCCATATATACGGATGACAGGCACGCGATGGAGGACCGAGTTATCCAACGGCCCTGGGGGAGCCATGGTGTAGTCAATATGGTTGATCTTGACACGAAGGGGCTGGGGCTGAGAGGACATGTCAAGGTCGTTGCATGAGCCACCAAGAAATAGTATACAAGGGGGACCAAGAAAGAGTGTGAACAGACGAGCGAGCGGCGGATGCAGGAGCCACCGGCAGGGCCACTCGCTCAGCGCTGTCCGAGCCCGACCAACCCCGCGCGTTCAGGTCAGGTGCACGCGTGCTGCGAACTGGGGTCAAGGCAGGTCAAGGCTCTGGTCAAAACCATTGTGCACATGCACCCAGGTTGATTCGAGTACTAAACTTACAACAACGTCCAAAACAACTTCTCGTGCTGATAATACAAACAAAAACTAAAGCTTAACCTTCAGCACCTGCTGCCCAATCCACTTTTCGCCTCCCTCCAACCTCACGAATCCGCGAACATGGCCGGGCTCGACACAGATGTACTTCTCCCTAGACACGGCGATGAGACACTCCGTTTCCTCGCGCACTGCGGAAAAACACGTACCACCCCCCCGCTTCCATGTCCCCAATCTTACTGCCAGCCTCCGCCTGCGGGTTCCAGACTACAACGTCCTTCAAGTTCTTCGTCACAACCTCGATTCCGCCAGTACTCCAGAGCACCTCGTATCTCCCAGGTGCATCCTCGTACACAGAATCGGTGAACTTGAGTACGTCGACGCCCTCCCGGGTCTCCTGCTTCGCAGTCGCGCGTGCTTCCTCACTCGCCTCTGTCTTGTCGTAGTATGACAGGCCCAGCAGCGGCGAGACGCGAACATCGTTTGCAGGAGCACGAATGTAATTGTGGAATAATGCCTGGAACTCCATTGCGGAAGTGGTCGAAAGTGCGGTGTTCTGAACGTGCAGATTCGTGCAGAGCTCATGTTCGGCCAAGGTGACTACATAGGCAAGCTCGAATGGATGGGCATATTGCTCTTTGATGGATGCATTCGGTTCCAGGACTGCATGGCTTGTGGTGAGTCTTTGAATACATTCGCATGTGCCACAATCACCTACTCAGCCTTACGGAGACGCCAGCCTCGTTATCCATGACTGTGGCGTTGTAAGTCCAGACGGTGTTCCGTGCAAAGCCATGCTGTGGCAGTTTCGCGTGGTCGGGGTGCGTGGGTGGACCGAAGCATGGAAAGACGACAGGTATGCCTCCCCGCACAGGCTTGCTACCATCAAGCGCGGCCATTGCGGACGTGAACAGCCGTTCCACCGGTTCGGGGTTGGTGACGCTGCCCGACTTCCACGAGATAACGGTTGCTCCATACAAGAGTATCTCGGCGGTAGGACCCTAGGTTGTATCCGGCGCTGAGCTCAATCGATGGAACGCGGTTTTCCAGATTTATAATTGATTACCTTCGGATGTTTAAGAATGACCCGATCACTTTGGATAATGACTGGCATGGCTACACAGGTTGTGTGGCTGGTGGTGGAGTGTACACAGATCTGCAGAGGCGAGAGACAGTGGAGAGAGGTGTACGCATGGTGTTGCCTGTGTGGGAGGTGGCTGATAACGTCATCGTGGCTTCTCCGCTGTCCCCTGCCGTTGTCGTTCAATGAAACTTGCCGCTGCGCAGCCCCTCTCCAACACATCCCTCTCATGTGACGTAGACTGCCTCACCCCCGGTCAATTCCGTGCCCTGCCCTAAACCTTGCGGTACTAACTACTTAAGCTTTCGTCTATAGCCCTGCATCCCGTCCCTTTTCCCCCCTCCCTCGTTCCCGCCAAGCAGCTGCTCCTTCGTTCTCCTCGGCATGGGCTACACCTCGTCTCGCTCCTTTACTCGTCCCGGGACAGGAGTGCACGCTCTTGGTCCTCCCGTCCCTTAGGGGTGCAACTCTTCGGCTCCGGATTCGGCGGGCGTATCGGTGTCCTCGCCTCTACTGTACCGCGCGGGTCCTCGTCAATCGTCGTGTCACACGATCACGCTTGGGGATTCGGTCTTGCACGATACCCGCTACTTGAGCCACAATACTGGACTACGTCGCACAGCGTTCCTGCATGGCACAAAGACTTCGCGCGCATGGCTGTCTCGAGCCGGGGGCACGAGGCGGTCCCTATCGCTATCGGCCTCCCCAGTCCCTTGAAAGAGGGGCTGCGAGACGTTCCATGAAGATAGGCAATTGGAATCAACTGCGTTTTGGGTTGACCCATCGAGCTCTGCGGACTCGGGACCACGTGTATACGCACGGAATAGGACGTGCTATAGCCGTGGAAGAATGGTTTCTCGCACAATAGGCGGCTGCCGCCAAGAGCTAGCTCGACGCTCAGCGCCAAGAACAGACGATCCGTCGCCCGAAAGGACGACGGTGAATACGAACAATTCGTCGCCCGGAAGGACGACGGTGAATACAAGAACGATCCGTCGCCATGGTTGACGACGGTGGTACCAGGGTGGACCGCCGTCGATCGAGACGGCGGTCGACCAAAAGCCAAGATGCCATCGAGGGTAAACGGGACGAAGATCATGTAGATCTCTGTCGCCGGCTAGGCCTGTCCCTTGTAGCTCCACGAGGACGTTCATCGCGTTTATCGGGAGCTTTGTGCGCCTTGACGGCGCGCCTTGGGACGCTGGCTTAGGAAGCCCGACAACTGGATGGACGACTACTGGCCGCTTCGACACAAGACGTACGAGGACGACCTTCCAGTCATCTTTCGCGGTCTGAGCATCCTCCTCGGCGGTTGCACGAAGCTTCTCCCAGTGGGTCCCAAGTCACGTACGGCGGCATCGTTATCACGATGCTGCTGAGACTCCATGACCGCCGAGCATTGCTCGGGTCTCTGAGCCTTTGTGCTCTCTTACGAGCCAGTGCGCTCCCGTCTGAGCCAGAGAGCTCCTGTCAGGGCCATCGCGCTCATCATCGTTGGATCTCCGTCCAGCGCGAATCAGTTCCGGGCTCCCAGCCCGGTATGTTGCAGCGCCGCGCGCTGGCAGTTCGGAAGGCTTTGGCCAGTTCCCCTTCCTCCCTCGTATCTGGTGTGCCTGCGTCCGCAGGGCACGATCTGGGTAAGTTATAAGTTAGAGATTGTTTCCGGACCGAGACAAACTGACTTGGATTGAAACAGACACCGCGCTTGGTCCGCCGGATCCGCTGCCCTCGCTCACACCACCGTAGGGCGTGGCTCGGGTGACGTTCTACAGTGGCGTCGACGTCTCGTCGACTACCAGGGTGTGCTTCGTGCGCGCTCTGCAATGTCCGCATAATTTTTGGAACCCCTTCTTTGTGAAGTTGCTCACCCCCTAGCTGTCTCCTCGTGATGCAGATTTGTGGGGTTGAGGAGTAGATACTGGTACTATGTAGCAATATATATTTTTGCCCTCAAAACGTCGCATGCTCAGTGTACAGGGTGTGTTAGTGAACCGGTGCCACGGTGATGCGTGTTTGTTGTGGCCTGTTGTGGCGCAGGAGACGGTATAGACGCCCATAGACGCCCATGTGCGAGGCGGGAGCGGGATGATAGCGAGTATCCAAACAAGGTCATCAACGAGGATTTCGTCCATCCATTCCAGTCATTCTGTTCGTACTCTGCGCTCTCTTTCTCCGCTGCCCTCCAGTGCCCCTGCTTGACTCTAGCACCTGCACGTCTCCCGCCCTTTCCTCTTTGCTGATCCGCAACATCTCGCCATAGCCGGACCATCGCAAGCAACCACAATATGGATCCAAATACATCCCTAGACGACGTCCGTCGCCGCTTTGCCCTCCTATGCTCCAGTTACTCGCTGAAAGCGTCGCCGTTTAACATCTAGATTGCCCCGATTGCCATTCTTATGGATGAGCTGCGGTCAGAGGACGTCCAGCTGCGACTGAACGCAATCCATCGCGTATCGACAATTGCCCTCGCGCTGGGCCCGGACCGCGCGCGCGATGAGCTGATACCCTTCCTGCAAGACTCGGTCGATGACGAGGATGAGGTCCTGCTGGCTCTCGCTGAGGAATTAGGGAGGAACTTCGAGGAATACATCGGTGGCCCGGAGTATGCGCATGTGCTTTTGGGCCCCCTTGAGAACCTATCTGCTGTTGAGGAGACCCTTGTGCGCGACAAGGTACGATGTCATCTTTGAGTATTCTTCATGGCGAGTTTGGTGCCTGTGCGCCTCCCCGCGGTGCTGACCCATTCTCCGTCGCCCCCAGGCCGCTGAGTCGATCACCAAAATATCTACCGTCCTCAGCCAAGAACAGATTGAGCAATCCTACATCCCCCTAGTACAAAGACTTTCGCGCGGCGAGTGGTTCACATCCCGCACATCTTCCTGCGCCCTGTATGCCCCTGCATACGACAAGGTAGCCGTGCCTATTCAGGATGAACTCCGCCGGGCTTTTACCGCACTCTCCTCGGACGACACGCCCATGGTGCGCCGAGCAGCGGCCAAGTGGCTCGCGGTGCGTACCTTCCTCTCGTCCGCATGCTCGATATATGCTGATTACGCTCGATCTATGCGTAGCCCCTGGTGAAGAAGTTCTCGAAGCCACACGTGCTAAGTGACGGACTAGTGATCTACCGGAAGCTCCAGGGCGACGACCAGGATTCCGTTCGCCTCCTCACGGTGGAGGACCTCATCGCGATTGCACAACAGCTTTCGCCCCCAGAGGTCAAGGAGCAGCTGTTGAAGCAGATCCGGCAGACGATGACCGACAAGAGCTGGAGGGTTCGGTACATGGCGGCGAGTCACTTCAACGAGGCATGGGGTCCTTCGCTTCTTGCATGCTCCACGTTTGAATGACATATTTCCCAGCTCGCAGAGGTTGTCGGAACGGAACTTGTTCGCGAGGAGCTCATCGGGCATTTCGTGCAGCTTCTCAAGGACAACGAGGCGGAGGTGCGGACGGCGGCTGCAGGGCAAGTTCCAGGTATGCCCCTCTCCATCGCAGTTACGCTATCTCCGAGCATTCCATAACTCTGTACACAGGATTCTCGAAATTGCTCGAGAAGGAAGTCGTCCTCGCTCGTATCGTTCCTTGTGTCCGGGACCTCTGCCAGGACGTCTCCCAGCACGTCCGCGCCGCCCTGGCCAACCAAATCAGCGGCTTAGCACCGTTGCTTGGCAAGGATGCTACCATTGAGCACCTCCTTCCATTGTTCCTTCACCTGCTTAAAGATGAATTCCCTGAAGTCCGGTTGAACATCATCAGCAAGTTGGAGCTCGTCAATTCCGGTGCGTTGCTGTGTTTCATCTCATTCCTGTTCGTGAGCTGGAGATCATTTTTAGTCATTGGAATCGAGCTCTTGTCCGAAAGCCTCCTCCCCGCCATTGTGGAGTTGGCGGAAGACAAATCCTGGCGCGTCCGCCAGGCCATTATCGAATACATCCCCCTTCTCGCCACGCAACTCGGCAAGCCGTTCTTTGATGAATCTCTCGGTAACCTGTGCATGTCGTGGCTCGGTGATAATGTTTACAGCATCCGCGAAGCGGCCGCTGTTAATCTCAAGAAGCTGACCGAGGTTTTCGGGGTTGATTGGTCGAGGGAGCAGATTGTGCCCAAGGTTGTGGGCATGGGCCAACACCCAAATTATCTCTACCGGATGACCACCGTGCAAGCGATCATGGTTAGTGACTTCTAACGCACTGTGCAGCTCTGATATCTTTGTCTTTCCTGTCAACATAAGCTGATGATCAAAACAGACCATTACACCCTCTCTCACGATCGAGGTCGTCCGTGATAGCGTTCTCGACATGCTTCTTCAATTGGCTGGGGATCCTATCCCCAACATCCGATTCAATGTGGCCAAAGCCCTCGAGAACATCGCCACCTCGTTCGGCGACACTGCGGTCGGGCGAGAGCTGGTGCAAACCAAAATCGCGCCCGCTCTGGAAGCGCTTAAGAATGACCAGGATGCCGATGTGAGGTTCTTTGCTACGCGGGCGTTGGGGAAGGCACAAGCTTTAGAAGCTTGAGGTGCGTTCCCTTTAGTCCAGGTGCGCACTCAGGTAGGCTGATCGGAAAATGGCACCCACATTGAAGGCGGAGAAGGCGGACAGGGCTTGATACCTGGTTGTCATCTTCGGACATCCTGCGAATTTCCCTTCGGCGCCTTCCGTTACATTGTTCATACTGTCTCGACCATTTTCTCCGCGTTCTCGAACAAGACGAATGTATATGTAATATGAAAAACTAGAACTGTGGCATTTGGAGTGACTCCGGGCGTGACCTAAGTCGCCACCCAATGGCCACCAGGGAAGGGACGCGAGCGGACACACTGTAAATGCGCCGCCGACGAGACCGACGGTTCGTTCGTTCGCGTACCTTGCAGCCGCGATCGCCAACAATGGCGCATCGCACGAGACTGCACGATCTTTCCAGCTTCGAGGGTCCTGTGGGGAGTTGTCCCGGGTCCGTGTTGGGCGGGGGGAAACACTGTAACGTGGCACCTGACGGCGGTGGCTGGCTGATGCCGCAGAGCGCCGCAGACGGAGATGTGCGTAGCATTTAGCTTCGATGGCGCTGTGGTGGATGGGAGCCTCTCTTGGACCGCAGAAGTCTACGGGTCAGTATTGGCCGATGTGGGTGGCCTTGAAATGCGGCAGGGCCAGGGCACGGCAGCGAAACGGGAGGATAGTTTATGATGAGGCGGCTGGGGACCCTCACGACGCGGGTTGTCTGCCCCCGACGTCAGTCTGCTTCGAGGCAGTTGCGGGCGCCCCGAGGGCCCTGGATGTGTCATCGCAGCGGCCGACGCTTGTCAGACCCGATTAGTGACGGCCGGTGCACTGAGCCGTGGCAGTGTGGTCGTGGTGCAGCGCGCCGGCTTGGTCTGCATTTGGTCTGCGTGGCAACACTGCGGTCTCTCACTCGTCTCTCCATTTGCTCCCCATTCTGCACACCATCTCGCCGGAACAGATAGGGCTTGATAGACCCATCTTGCTCAAACGCGATCACTGAGCACAACCCTAATCAGTACCGCCGGGACCATGTGAGTTAAACCCGCCAGAGTGGACACGGTGCTTCGGACCTAGCGCGTCGCTACTAGCGAGTGCCCAGAGGCCTTTCTGACCCTCACTCCGAGTCACACGTTTCTTGTGCCGGTATCGCCAGGTACCAACACCAAGGTCGGATAGCACTCCCTCCAGCCTCGTTTCCCTTGACGACTTCGCGGAACTGACTAGAACGTCGTGTTTCGGGTCTAGGAAAACCAATTCGAACGCAGACATCTCCATCCCAGCTTAGAAGCGGCGTGACTGGCAGATTTGCGCGATGCAGCCATGGTCGTCCGCATGATGTTCTTGACGGATACTGATGGCCGGACGAAGAACGATGATATCAATTCTGCCGCACATGTGTGTGAACGGCTTCAAGGCTTCTGGAGGGCTTCCTAAAGAATCTGAGGCACATATTGATTGAGGCCCTATATAACACGGTGCAAGGCTGTCCTTGTCCTCGCTAGTCTGTTGGTTTCTTTCTCCTCCCCGTCACCTACCCCTACCCGTGCCGGGGCCGGGGGGGGGGCCCGCGCCCCGCCCGCCCGCGCGGGGCGGCGCGCCGGGGGGGCCCCGGCCCGCCGGGCGCAGCTTCAGGGCGACCGGGCCGCCAGACCCGGGGGCCCCGGGGGGGGGGGGGAGAGACTCACGCTGAGGTAGCCGTGGAGGTCCACTCGAGACGACACGAGGTCCCACGTCATCTTCCTGCAGAGCAGACTGAGGTCAGGGATGCGTAGGGGGGAGGAGATGTGATGGTTCCAACCTTGTGATGTTGTATTCCCCAGGCGCGAAGACGGTCGTCCCGAAATGTCCGCATTCCGCGATGGCGGCTTCTACCTGCACAGTGGTGTGGTGGTCGCGTCAGCGAACTTGGGCCCAGCATGCAGAACTAGAATTTGCACGTTCGTACCTGGTCGGTGTCGTCTCGTCCTCCGCCCAGCGGCCGGAGCGTGCAGAGCTTGCTGCCCGTGCTGCTGCTGGCTCCGGTGGCGGCGACGACCGAACCTACAGCCAAGAAGCCCGCTACGAGGAAAGAGGTGAGTACGGCGCGCATCGTGAACCCTCCAATGGCACAAGTTGGAGTACTCCTGGTGTACCGCCATCATGAAGACATTTAAACTGATTCTGGATGGTCACGAGCCCGTGCACGACGGGCCGGTGGGGAGTCAACGAACAGCGAATTCGAACGGAAGTGCGTTGTCGGGACTGAAGGAGGGTCCAGTGACTATCCGAACTATTGACTTGACCCGAAAATACTTCGAGACTGGGGTGCTGGGGGGTTTGAATTACGTATGTCACGGTGCGGGAGGCATCGCGGCAATGGGTGGGCCGGCCGTGCCAGTGGGTCACCGGCATTCTACTAGAAGCAAGGCCCTGTTGCATCGCTCAGCAGAAAGAATAAAAGCAGGTCAGAGCCATGACAACACATGTGATGAGTTCACATTTGAACGCAGGCTGTTCGAAGTTCGAACCAACCTCGGGGAGGAAGATACTTACTTAGAGGCTGGCAGGCGGAAGACCCAATGTAGACGCCGAGGCGGCAAGCGACCAGCACAAGTGGGCGCTTATGTTCTTGTTCAACTTGCCCGCCGTAGTCACCGCGGGCGGGCCAGGGGAAGCGGCTCAAACCGTCGCCGTTTCATATCCATCCATGCTCGGGTCCGACGAAATAGCCACTACAGAAAGTTAAGAATGTGCTGTGTGTACAGACGGTGAGGCTGACCCCCCCCCCTTCTTGGGTGTTCCACAGAGATACCCAGTGCAGTGGTGTGGTTTGAGCAACGAAGCGTTGATGGCATCCAGGACCGGCGCGGCGGCGGTCAAGGCACAGTTCGAAGATGTTTTGCGTGAATACTACGCTTGGGAGCCAACATATTGCTCAGAGAAGCTCGCGTCGCTCGCCGTTCCCCTTCTTTTGGTTGCGCCTGCGACGGACTCCGACATGACACTCCTCACTGGCGGGGCGAGCTCAAAGCAGATCCAGATACAACCGGAAATAATACGTGCATCTGCTGCACAGGAGGCGTCATTCACTCGGTATATCGTGCTCGACGACGACCTGGTGGAGGTGGGGCTCGTTCAGGCGGATACAGTCGACATGACCGTGGCACTACCTGCACCATATCCCTCCTATGAGTCGTGCACGCCGACCGCTCGGAACATCCTCCACGGAGACGATCCGAACGCCATGCCCTTCCTGCCTTTTGCGGACGACCCTTCGTTCAACCCTACCGACTACGTCCTCGATCACAAGCGTCTCGCGTGGCAGGAAGGCCACCGCGACACTGACCGTGCGTGATTCTCCTCCAAGCTCAACACGCATGAAACTTAACTTGCGTATGCCCACGTAGTTCTCGAGATCGTGCTCGAGACCGCGCGCCGCCTCCATTTCGGACGGGGGATGTCCATCGAGGAGATCGACGAAACCGGGATCCTGCCGCGTTTGTGGACCACGTCAGCGGGTTGGGGTGCGATTTGGCACGGGAGGATGAGGTGCGGCCGGCTCGATGGTGTGGGCAAAGCGTGCTGACTCCGCGAAGCGACCCTATACGGTGGTCGGGGTCGTCCAGGTCCTCAAATCCGCCGCTCCCGGATCTGCCGCCCCCAGAGACACACGACCTCCAGACGAGGCTGCAGGACTACCTCACTTTGTGGTGCCCCAACGCCGACTGCACGGAAGCTCATTGCTTGCCTCATGGTAAGCTAAAGCTCCAGACTACTGTGATCACAAGCGAGACCCCAGCTGAGAGCATCCTCAGCTTCGGAACAGTATGAGCTGGACTTACGGCAGCCTCGCCAATGGGGGGAGCAACCCTTCAGGCTCCTGCCCGCAACCGTCTCCTGTGGCCCGCGATGCGGAGCCTCTGGGGAAAACATGATCAGGGTCCGTGTTTCCAAAGCGAAAGTCGTCAAAACTGCCCCCTCGTCCTCACCATGAATCGATCCAGGACGATATCCGTTGGACTGAAGAGGCGATCAGAGAGCTGAAGGTCATCTGCTACGTGTCCCCGCCCACGACGCCCTGTGTCCTGGCTCAACTATGCCGCAAACCGTGCCGCGAGGTACAGATCGTTCATGATGCCAGCGCGCGCTCGATGCTCATGTCTGATTTCGCTAGGTTGCTGTGCTATGCCGGGCATTCGGCGACGCTGGTATCGCCGACGACAGACCCCTTCGCCTGTCCGTAGAGCCCGTATTCAGTGAGTCATGTGCCGAACAATTATTCTGCGTGTTGACAGATAACACGCTAGGAGACCTTTGGTCTTCGGGGTTCGTTCCGTGAGTACACCCGCCGCCGTACAGAGCACCTCCAGCTGACCCTCCAGCAGCAATGCACCCTGCGCTCATGTCGGACCGTGCACTGTATCTAAGCAATGCGCGTGCAGCATAAACGGCGCGCATTGCACCAGCTCGTGTCGGTGCGACACAATATGTACGTAATGACTGCATGTCTGCCGATGACCTTCCACGGAGATATAGCGATCGTTCTTTGCAGGCTCCAGGCGGTGGAAGGGCTGCCAGTGTCCCGGCACGGCCACGAAGGGCTACATTAAGAAGCACAAGAAAACCGAGGCGTGCTCCACGGATACCTGCCCGTGCAAGAAGGCGCGCAGGGAGTGCGATCCTGGTGTGTGCAGTCCGTGTGGCCCGTCCTGTCGGAACATGCAGATCCAGCAGCGTCGGTCCAAGGTGCGTTATCATCTGTATCCATCCACAACTGCTTGCAGTGTGCCCACTGGCGTCTGCAGAGCGTGTCCGTCAGGCAGAGCGACCATGGTCTGGGCCTGTTCCTGGAGCAGAACGCGAAAGAGGGTGACCTCGTCTCTGGTAAGTATATCTCCACGGCCAGGATACCGACCACGCTCACCCATCGAATTCGCACCTCCAGAATATGTTGGGGAGCTCATCTACGAGCCCACGTTCCAGTGCCGCAGGTGCGTGCGCCTTCCTTAGATGACGAGACGTTCGCATTGCCGGTGGATCTGAGAGCCGCTCGGGCAGCCAACTGGCAGACCACGTAGGGCGCAGCTACGCGTTCGGGCTGAACAGCGAGATGTCGGTGGACAGCACCAAGGCCGGCAACCCCGCGCGGTTCATCAACCATGCGCCTCATCGCAAGGCCAACCTGGAGGTATCCAGTACGTCACCTCTTGCCGTCGCTCGACTCTCGGACGGCGCCAAATGTCTGACCGGAACTCGGATGTGTTACAGTCATGCTGGTGCACGGCGAGCAGCGGATCGGTATCTACGCGAGTGAGTCGAGACGCGTTTGTTTGCCCGGGGGCCTGGACGGGAAGCTCATGTCTACTTATGTATGCGTGCAGGGAAGAACATCTCGGCTGGAACGGAGCTATTCATGGACTACGGACCCGACTTCCCCATTTAGCATGGGAGGGATGGGGAGCTGTCGTCACAGTACATACATACGTACTTTGAATGGATGGATTCCATGCAAGCGGCTGTTACTGTGCATGGCATAATGCCGGGTTGATTGGTCCCGGCCAGAAGGCATGGCATGTGTTAAATTGCCATACGCCGTGCTGTGTCTTGGCAAGGCAGATTCTCCATGCAAGCCTTCTGTTCACGACTCGCGCCTTCACATTGCTGCAAGTTGGTAGCCCCAGCGCCGAGCCACGCTCGGGTGTGCAGTGGCCCCATTGTCTACTGCGCTGGCACTTACGCCAGAAAGTTTGAGTGTGTTTTCTGAAATATATTATATTCCTTGTCTGCATTGCTCCGATACATTCAGTGCATTCAGCGCCAGATGTTTATCCCGGGGGGGGGGCGGGCCGCTAAGGCACACGCGGTCGTGACCATGCTCAGGTTCAACCTCGGACATTCCCACGCAGTCCGCTTGGCACTGTTCGTTGTTCTGTTGCCACTGGCCCACCACTACAAGCTCGAGCGGAACCCGACAGAAAGACTCAGGCAGTCAGGCAAGTACCATCCAATCTAGGCTCTGGCATGTGCACAGGTTTCGACGAGCCTTTCTTCGTGTCCTTGTCCGAGTGGCAGAGCCACATATGACAAGTCTGCACCGATCGTCTCCGCAAGCTGTGCCACTCGTCCAACGTCGCGCTCGTAACCACGTTGCACACCTTGACGAGAGCTAATGATGTCATGCGACAAGTGGTGAAATGTCGAAAAACTGATATTTCTTTTTAATAGTAGACATGGCTCTCTCCCAAAATCCATCCTTGTATGGAACAACCACCCACCGCGTCCTTGCCATCCCAGAGATCGTAGAACTCGTCTTCTCGTTCTTGGACGATGCAGAAAGGGCGAACAATGCGCGCGTTTCCAAGGCGTGGTCGGAAGTTGCCCTGGATCTCCTGTGGCGCAGCGTGGATGACCTTCCACGCTTATTTGGCCTTCTCGCTCAGCTCGATCGTCGTGAAGACGGAACGGTATGTGCCGACCTTCATGGGAACCCGGTCTCTTTCTCACTCACTTCGTGTCCTAGCGCTTCCATAGACCATTGGAACCCAACGATTGGTCGAGATTTATGCATTACGCCTCTCGCGTGCGGACACTATCCGTAGAACCTGGCGTGGACGCCATCCTTCGTGGGCCCTTCGTCTTCGACGAAGTGGCCCGCTCGCGCACTGCGCTCAGCATCCTGCCAAAACTCACCTCTTTTACGTGGTCATCTCAGCAAGGCGACCGCCTGCGCATGTCTCTCATGTTCATGCAAGACAGCGTCAAGGAGTTCACCGTCACACTCGTACCGTCTCCAGGCTACTCGCTCGGAACCTTCTTCCAAGAGATCAAGCTACGAATGCCTAGGTTAACGCGCATCGACCTCAGATTCACCTTCTCTGTGCGCGAGATCGAGAGCGACTTCTGTCGACTGCTGGAGGGGCTACCCAAACTACAGAAGGTGACCGTGCCGCGATTCACCTTGACGAACAAGGTCATCGAGACCCTTTCCCTTCTCCCGGACCTAGGCTCCATCCAATTCGAATACTTAGAACAGGGATGTGGGGATTCCGCGGACCTCGCCAAGTGGAACCCAGCTCTTCAAGAGAGTGCTTTTCCAGCACTCCACGACTTCACCATCAGCGCTGAGATTTTACAGATGCTCCGCTTCGTGCAAGGGCCGTTCTTCCCATGCAACCTCAAATCCTTCTACTTCCACATCCTGACCACGACCGCCCCCACGTTCCTGCACGATTTCCTCACTGCGGTCGCCGAAGCCTGCCCGGCCCTCTCCGAGCTCTACCTCGACTTCGTCGGGACCCCAAATCCCATCGTGTACCACCAGGACCCCGCCGACGCCGACCTCGTCACCTGGGCCACCCTCCGCCCGGTGCTCAAGTGCCCCAATCTGACCACGTTCCACTTCCGGTGGGACACCCCGCTCCTCGTCTCCCACGCCGACGTCGCAGAACTCGCGGCCGCTTGGCCCGCGCTCGAGGTCCTCGTCCTGAACAACGAGGCGCCCCCCACGGCCCGGCCCGGCGGCATGCTCACGCTCGACGCGCTCCTCCCGTTCGCGCAGCACTGCCCGCGCCTCCGCGAGCTCGGTCTCTGCGTCTCGGCGAAGAGCGCGATGGCCCCGGGCGGGGCGGCCGTGCCCGCGCTCACGCCGTTCCGCGCGCTGCGTACGCTCGGACTCGGGCTGTCGCGCATCGCGGCGGGGGAGACGGAGGCGGCCGCGCTGTTCCTGAGCCAGCTGTGCCCGCTCGGGTGCGAGGTGACCGCGGGCGTGGAGTGGCCGGAGTTCTTCGGGGCGATGGAGGCCGCGACGGACGCGGACGCGGCGTTCCTCGCGGCCATGCTCCAGGAGACGACGGCGTGGTGCGAGCGCTGGGCGGAGGTGCACCGCGCGCTGCCGCTGCTGACGAGGCTCAGGATGGAGGAGCGGGCGCGGCGGGAGGAGCTCGAGCGCGAGGTGGTGGACCTCAGGACGCGGTGCAGGGTGCTTGAGGAGAGGCTGGATATGGGCGCTGGCGCGATGGCGGACAAGGGTTGTGTGCTGTTGTGAGGGTTGGGGGAGGAGGTCGTCGTTGTTGATCGTTAGTCCTCGTCCTCGTCCTCGTCCTGAGGTTCATCCCCGAGGGTTGGCTGACCAAGGCCGACCAAGGTCGTGGCAAACTAGACAGGATGGGCGTTCATATCCGGACCTTCTCCTATCCCCAAACTTTTTACTGATTATCATGGTCATCTGTGGTCGACCGGGCCCCTTCGAGGTAACAGCCTTTGTTCAACGTGTATACTCTAGCTTCTCTCGCATTTCGCTGATCACCAACTGAGGGATTGTTTCCCCAAGCTGCGTCTGTCTCATTTCAACGCAAAGAGCGTGGTCATATGCATGGTCTCATTGACAAGTCGCCGGCAAATTTCGAGTAGGTAGTAAAGTCGCAGCGTTGATGATGCAGGTGAGCGCTTTGATGTCTCCCTCGTTTCTAACGTACCTCCCGAATGAGGCACTTAGCGAGGGTTTAGCCTCGCAATGCAAATTGGCGGCGTCCGGGGTCCCTGGTGTCTTCAGCGCCCTTCGCAATTGTCCCCCGGGCCATCATTGGGCCATCTTGATGACCGTTGAAGACATGTCTAGTCCCTGTTATCGCTGTCCACGAGGCATGCGCCAAAATCTCTTGTTGCGGAACTACGTATGTTGGAATGAGCAGGCGCTATGATATGGTTTGTCGGAAGCATCCTGATTCCTAGATGGCTGGTCGCAGAGGGATAGGATGAGCCCGCTGACCGCCGCCGGCGGGTCAGCCTTGTGCCACCTTTGTCGTACCCACTCTCTTGCCCGTATACATTCACCTTGGCAGTCAATGGATTCGGCTCGCCGAGTTGTCAGGGAACTTATGCACGCTCTCTGTTGTACAGTAGCCCCTCCGCAGCATCAAGCACAATATGAGGAGCGCTTCCAAGTATCTCGATCTTGCTATGGCGTCAAGAGAAGGCAGGTTATCTCATTAACCGTCATTCCATCGCCTGGTATCGCCATAATTCCCACCGGTAACTCACCTTGAAACGCAGATTCGGCGACTGTAGGAATGATAGCCTCCGCAGCCTGAAATCTTCTCGGATTTGGTCCCCTCGCCCGGATATTCGGGAACTTAGCAGCTTTACGTCCCGTTACGTCTTCTCAAGCTCGCGTACGAGCAGATAATCTATACCGAGATGGAGATGCCCCAAACGTGCGTCCAGAAGCAACCCACACAGTCCTTAAGCCCCGAACAACGATGGCAATATGCACCGTGAGATGGATGTGAGTGCCTGGCCATTCACACTTGCTATTCGAAGTGCAGGGTAGGCCAGGACGAGCGGTATATCCCGAGTATTTTAGGTGTGGCCGATGGCCGATGGTCGGGTGTTGTCAGCAGGTGGCGTCTCAGTATCCCCATGTCCAGACGCGTTCCTTGGAGAATTAATGTTCCTCGCAAGGACGGACCCGACTTCCAACTTGTGCATGCGGCGGTCCTTTTGGTACTAGCGTGCCGCACCTGCGTGCCAAGACGACTAGTTCCGTGATGACCGTTCCATCGCCCCGCGCGGTCCCATTCAGTGGAATCTGAAGTTGAAGGAGCATCCCTATGCTGGGGCCACCAGCCACTCTCAGGCTGGGGCCGTCGCTATCGCTGTCGATGGCTGCGTGCGCATGCGTAGTTTAGCGATGGTTGAGCGGCGGGGGCCTCGGCATCATTTTAGAGGCCGAGAGGGCGACACGTTGAAAGCCGGGCGGCTACTAACCACCGATCAGACGCCCCGAGGCACAGCTGATCGAAATCCGGTATTCATCTTTTATTGGTCTGTGACCGCCGCGTCGCCGCCGCTCCCCACGGCGATCCTCCGCCCGGAGAGGACAAGGCGCGCTGGTTCCGCATTCAGCTCGTACGGTGGGTACCGTTCACTGGGGCTTGGTGCTTGCCTGGGAGCTTACGGCGCCTCCGGGGACGGTGACAGCGAGGGAGAGCCTGTTCAGGGAAGGGAATGGCATGAGAAGATTGGTGCAAGATCTGGATCAAGGCTCTCGGACAGCCAGCCATTGAAAAGGTGATTCCGGGGTCTTATCGGCCTCTTTCCCGTGCAAAGCGCAATGCGGTATATAGCCCGGCAAATTCTCCCGGCGAACACCTTGGCTTCTCAATCTCCTCCGTCTCCGGACCCACGCCCTCGTCCTCGAACCGTTGTGTCCTCCTAACGCCCCAGCTGCCACGCATGCATCCTAGCTATGCCCGCTCGCTCGGCCACATTCACGAACTCCTCGCCATGATATTTTCCCACCTCGACGATCATGATCTCGCGAGGGCGGCATGCGTCTGCAAGCATTGGGCAGAGATCGCGCTCGACACCCTCTGGTTCGAGGTGCACGACCTCAGACGTGTCCTGACTGTCCTCGCGCCGCTCACCCTGAAGCCCGAACGCGTTTCGGTCGCTATGGGACGGTTACCTGGCGCTTATGTCGGTAGAACTTTCAAGTCATTGCCTCATTCTTCTTGATGTCCGCTGACGCCCTTTTGTTTAGGCTTTCAAACGACCGCTGGTCCCAGCGGACTGGCAGCGGTTTCAACGCTACTCGGGTAGGGTGCGCCGCTTGTGCCACGACCAACGCCATGTCCGTTCCGCCGGGGAGAAATCCAAGCGGCCGATGCTCCTCCATACAAAAGTCTTCGACGATCTCGCCGCGACTTGCCCGTCAGGAGACATCTTTCCCAATCTACAGTCGATCGTTTGGCATGCTTACGCCTCGGAGCGACAGCTCCTCGGCCTCGCCTTCATGCACCAGCGCGTCAAACACCTCAGCCTTCATTTGTACCGATCGGAACCACTTCCTCTCGCAAACTACATCCGCGAGGTGTGCGGCCGATGTCAGGACCTCAGTAGTCTGGAACTCCGCCTCGACGAGCCAGTGAGGCATCTTGAGGACGACGTCTCAGCCCTATTACGGGGTTTCCCTCACCTTCAGATGATCTCCTTGCCCATCTATTGTCTCACCTCCCGACTGCTCTCGGAGCTTTCAAGGCTCCACCATCTGAGGTCCATCTCCCTCGCAGATCCAGCTCAGGCAGAACCAGGCGACCGTTCAGACGTCAGTCACCTCGCCCCGGTGCTTTCCAACGAAGCCTTCCCCGCGCTTCGTAGCCTGTCGTTCAGCGCGCAAGTGGAGAATGCCACACAACTTCTCCGGTTGTCTTCCTTCCCCAGGCAGCTTACGGAACTACACTTCAAAAGTGTGGTGATCGCGACGCCGGACTCACTGCAGGAACTTTTCGTGGCCATTCGTGACCGGTGCACCTCCCTTGTAGAGCTGTCTGTCGACTACATCATCGCGCCGGACTCCCCTCTACCATCCCCGCCTCCGCCTTTGGAACAGCGTCCGTCCATCGAATGTTTTCGCCCCCTCTTTTCAGCGTGGTCCCTCCGTGTCTTCGAGCTACGATGGGATTATGCTTTGAACCTCAGCGACGGCGATATCGAAGAGTTCGCGAGAAGCTGGCCATCCCTCACGAGTCTCCAGCTGAACGCCGAACCCGTTCCTGAGACGAACGGCCCCACCTTGACGTTACGCGCACTGCTTCCCTTCGCTCGCTACTGCCCTCATCTCCGTCATCTCGGCCTCCACGTCGACGCGAAAGCCGTCCCCAGCCTCCCTCCAAACCCCCACTCCCACGATGTCCCTCGCTTCCGGTGCCTCGAGACCTTCGCCGTTGGCCTGTCGGCGATCGCCAGGGCGGAGCTTGTTGCGCTCTTCCTGAGCCAGATCCTGCCCCTCGGCTGCACGGTCTGCTACGGCCTGCGGTGGCCAGACGCGTTCAACGTGGCCATGGAGCATGCGCTCATCCCCGTTTGCCTCCGCGCGGAGATGTCGGCGTGCTGGGTGCGCTGGAACGAGGTATCGAAGCTGCTCCCGATCGCGACCCAGGCACGGCTCGAGGAGAAGGGCCGCGTCGAGCTGTTGGAGAGGAAGATGGTCGCCTTGGAGCTGTCGCGGAGGGAGGACAGGCAGCGGCTCTGCTCGCTGGAGCGGGAGGTGCAGGACCTGCGGGAGAGGACCGGAAGGACCCCGTAAAGGCAAAGGCCAGGCTGTGCGGGGGCAGTCGCCGGTATCGTAAGTCGCCCCAAATTTAGGGTGCATGTCCGGATTGTCGCCTCACAAATTCCATGCTGGACCCTGGTAGAGGGACCGCGCCAAGTCGGTGTGAACCTTGCCACCGTTGCTCGCTTTGTTTTACCCATCCAACGTCTATATTTGACCCGCACCTAATCCCCGCTAATGCCGCTCGTCATACAGCAGTCGCCTTGCTATCTACTGTACTCCATCGCAATACGCTCTGTGTAGTTTGCGAATCACCGTGCTATACAAGCCTTTTTGCGCCAAACCTTATACCACGTTACGCCACCGCGGAGGGCCACTCAAAATCGCCGACTCGTTGGCGCCCCCGCACGTCTCGTCCACTGTCACGACGACATCATCGTACACAATCATCGTATCTCGCCGGTGAGGGTTGCCAAGGAGCGGAGAAGCAGCTGTGGTGCAAGGCATTCAGAGGAGACACGCCAAGGACCGACCACCACCTGCTCATCGTCACTTTTGGCAATTGCCTCGTGGAGATACACTATATATCAGGTGGGGAGTGATAGTGGCCTACATAGATATGTTCGTCACCGCCAAGGTCTTTGACAAACACAAAGCTCAACGCTTGAAACTCACTAGATGCCATAGGACTGTTTTCATCATTTCCGACCCGTGTGTTTGAAGAACCCGAACATTCGCGTGCGACTGGAATGGAACTATTCACATCACACACAGGGGGTCGGGCACACCCGAGTTCCATGCACATTGCAGTGCTATCCAATCAGACTGCTATAGAGTACAATCATGAGGTCATTTCGTTCCATCAGATTCCGAGGCTATCCGACCCTCTTGCTCCGTCTCCGGGTGTCCGGGTCCTCCGCACTTCGACATCGATACTGCAAGCCCCCGCTGCACGCAGAAGCACGCGCGCACGTACCGCTACGCATCCTTCACTTCTTGGCGTGAAGCGGGTAGCGCAAAGGCGGCGTCTGCCCGTAGAAGTGTGCCAGCATCCCATCGGCGTGTGTGAACGTGAGATTGAAGACTGGATGTGCTGCGTTCTGCAGGAGACGCGACGCCGCGCGACGGTGAGAAGGCAGACGACCTCATGTAAACCGGGATGTGGACGACGGCCACTCACCACGCGGTTGGCCGCACCGCCGACGTACGTTTCCGCGCCTTCCTCCTCGGACCACGAGAGCGCGTGTGCGAACGTTTGTTTCTTCACCTCCTCGAATCTCTCACGCTCTACATCCGACGACGGGACGTATGTCGTATCTGGGTGGAGGAAAAAAGATTGGCGCTTCATGCACAGAGAGCGGGCTAGACAAGACCACACCTTCTCTCGCCCGGGCCTGCACAGGATCCCAGGCGGACATGACAGCCTTCTTGCGCGTTTCAGAGGGAGTGACGCGATGCTGAGCAGCGGATAGGCCAGTTGCGCAATAGAGGGTGTGATATGCGTCTGCAGGCCTGAAGGTAGGAGTCAGCTCAGGGCCATAAATCGGAATACGTCGGAGCAAGAGCAACTAATACTAATAGGCCTTACTTAGGTGGCTTGTCTCTCAGTCCGCCGGCAGGGTGCTGACCGGCGTGTAGAATGTACTCCTGTAGAGCGCGCCTGTCGAAAAGGGATTCTGAACCACCAGATGAGTGAAGGCGTGGCGCCGAATAGAGGCGTTTAGCGAATCCGAAAACAGGGTCCAGTCAACTCGAAAAGTGCGTACCATCAACGTCGTCCCACACCTTCGCACCGTCCTCATCGTTCTCATCAGGCTTTTCCACGTCCATGGGGTCATGCGCGCCGGCAACACCGAGTATTGACTCTGCAAGGACGACACATCCGCCAACCCACCAGCTGTAGCACCCATCTACGAGTTTGTTCGTCCGGCCCTTGAATCCCCCGAGTTCGATCGGGAGACCCTGCATTTGAACACACCACCGAAGAAGGGCGCGGGCATCGATCTTCGGTTCGGGAAGCTGGTCTCCGGGCGCGGGAGAACAATAGAATTTGATGTATGGCTGCAGGAGCACCCATGACGCCGCAGCGCAGAATGTGTACCCTCCGTGAGCTTCGCCGAGGACCGGGCGAGGCGCTGACGGGTCGCTCTGACGGGCAGAAGGCGTCGAGGCCTCTGTGTCATCTGGAACGGGAGGTGAAGAACCGATCCGCGAAGACACGTTGTTAACGCCCTACCTGAACCGAACGCCCATCCTGGAAAAGAGGTGTTACAGAAGCCGCCCTCGTATGTTTGGCACGTTGCCAAGAATTGAGGCAGTCCGGCCAGAAGCTCTGGCGTCAGTATGTTGAGTAGGGTAGCCACTACGAGAAGACAATAAATTCCTCTAGTTCGAGGAGGGTTGAGCGGTGTACATCAAACTGTATTGCGCGATTACTCGCCTAACATCGACCTCGCCGTGATGGCTCACAAGGAAGGACCCGTCCGCTTGTTTCACGGACATAAAAAACTGATACATCAGCTTGCTGCGTTACCCTTCAGAGGTTAGGGGGAGCGCTTAGGGCGACCGGATGACTGCATGTCGTACCGATCTATGGCATCCCAACCCCCACCCTCGCCGGGGCGCCCCACCACAGCGAAAGCAGAAACAGCTGCGTAGGTTGCGAGGAGGTGGGCCGCTTGGCCAGGCCCCCCACCAAAGCCACCCTCAGGGTGTTGGAGCGCCAATAACGTCTCGATTGTCCTGTGAATGGAACATAAAGTTGTCAGGGGTGATGGCTCGAGCGCATCTCATTACATCTCACCGTTTCTTCGTCTGATCGTCGAGACCGGCGCCGAGGATGCTGAATCCATGAAGAGTCCAGTAGATGAGCCATGACTGGCTCGCATCTTGAGAGATATAGCGTTCTGGAAACCCTTGACGGAGGTTACGCAGCAGAAAGTCGAAGTGGGATCGCCTCTGCAGTTCAGCCCCAGTGGCGTTCTCCCGATGCGACCTGATCGTCGTCTCTGTGGCTGACTGGAGCACGGATGTTGCTGTCCGATACCCATCCGTTGGCGTTGGCGAAAATCCGATTGTCGGGGTGGCGGCCATGGTTCGACTGGATGTAGGTCCCGTTGCAGCGGCGGAGATGGTTAGTTACCCCCAAACGATCAGTGGACCTTGTTGCTGGTAAGAGCGATCCAGTGGCGTGGTGATTGTGAGACCACCTTATACGATGTACGAACGCGGCAGTCCTCTATGAAGGTGGCTAGTGGCGGGCTAGTAGGCCAATTGTTGAGGATAAACCTTGTGGGAACTCACATCAATGCAGAAATTTAAACGGAGTATTGTATACCGCGCTTGCTAGTTTTAACATTTTGTCGGAGGTTGGAAGTTTGAGTCTCCGTTCTTGAGCGCCTCCGAAAGCGCTCATACGGATACTTAATTTTCCACCATGACAGTCGACGTCCATCTACGCTGCACAGGCATCAAAACATCTCTTCTCGTGATCCATCCACTGTTGCATTCAAGCGACCGCTGCATCAACACTATTCTGAAGCTAAGCGTGCCCAAGGTTTGTTGGGTCACCGGATAGCACAAGATCATGTGGCGGTCTGGCTGTCGATGGGCACCTGATGAACACCTAGCTTCAGAAGTTTTTCTCCTTGCTTGCTTTCCAATCTGCTCATATGACAATTCGGCCGAAGCATTCCAAGTCACTTGTGTCGGTCTGTTGGCACCGGTTTTAATTTAACGAGAGAACTAGAAACCCATCGAAGAGGGCCGGGCCTTCCTGCCGCTTGCGTAACCTTCGACCTGATGACCGAGAGAGAAGGTGGTTCTAAAATGGTGAGTATATTACTGCCGCTCTCGAAGTCATTCAAGATAACGTCATTGCAGACACTTTACGAATCGCGAAATATTTTCGGATGGCAAGAAACCGCAGATGATCTCCGCGCGGTCCGCACCTGTTCTTGCTGGGAGTCAGGTGGGCAAAGGCTTCACCTTCTCAATAGACGGCTATGGTCCTATATGATGGTAAGACCTGGCGGTCCAACGCACCCAGGCCCAATATCCTGAAAGTTTAATGGCGCTGTCTCCCAGGTTCTCCCGACTCCGTGTTTTAACCTGTCTTGCCGCTGCGGCGGCTGTCTCTTTGGTCTTGGCGGCGCCAGTAAACCTGAGACCCAGGTTCAACTGGGGTACGACAAAGTACCTTTATGCTTTTGGAGACTCACATACTTTCGTGGGAGGAACATATGGCTACCCAAAGTTTAGGTGCGCTTTTCCGAAACGAGGATCAACTCATCCGCAGCTCACCAGCCAACACAACCTGTAGTTTCATTGGAAGTGCCTTCAACCTCACATTTACTCCAGAAGAACTTCTCAATGACGAAATAGAGGCGAATGTGGTAGGCCCTCGACATCACAACTGCACATTATCTTGGTCAACTGGCTGACTATGCTCTCAGACGGGTTCTGACAGCGGAACTTGGGTATGCGAATTATTTTAAATATTTGGATGTCATCAACTCATTGTGCTCGCCAGACTGAGTATCTTACCGGATGTTTTAAAGGGAAGCCTTCAGACTGTGCACCACATCAGTTGTGGAATTTTGCCTTCTCGGGTGCCGATGTTGATAAGGCTCTGTAAGGCTACTCCTATCACTCTACAAGGTTCTCACTAACATGCTCACTTCCAACATTCCAGCCTTCCCCTTCACCACAATTTCTCTGTGGATCTTGTCGATCAAGTACAAGAGTGGGCGCTGTACGGTTCTGACGTGGTCCCGCACAATCACTCCTTTCTCTCCTACCACCACCACGCAAGTGGGCGCTTCTTTTATCGCACTGCAATCAATACCATCTGTCGTACCGAGGGCTATCCAGAACCAACACCCCCTC
>JAKLMY010000309.1:0-31797 GCA_022814645.1 Ganoderma meredithae | reverse complement strand
AACCTTACAGAGGGATGCAAGGAAGGCGGTGATTTCCAGGTGACTGTGTGCGTTTCAATGAGCCATCAAGCGGAAGACTCAACAGGGAGTTTCATAGACATACCCGACATTGCCCTTGACGCTACCGAGTGCGAGCTCATCATCACGCTTGAACTCCGCGCCGACCCAGTTCGCCTCCGTGGGATCTCCGGAGGCGGTACCTAACAGTGTGAGAAATGAGATCAGGCGGTGCGCATCACTGGCCGGGTTCAAAACGTGACGCACCGGTAGCATGCAACTCCAGGAAGTCGACATCCTGCGGCTTCCTGTCTGTTTGTGCGAACGCGCGCCGCATGGCATCCCTCTGTGCTGATGCCACTGGTGCGCTAACGGGGGCAAGAGAACCACATGAGTTGACACCAGTGCCGAGGATCTACACAGAATCAACAACTGTATAGAGCACTGCTGGGTAAAAGCTTACAGTGGCGTATATGTGATCGTGATCGCGAACGGCATCTTCCAAAGGCTTCAGAACAATCGCGACGGCACCTTCCCCGCGCCCGAACCTGAAACATTCATGAGACTGAGACGATGATCAAGAACCATAAGTTTTGCTCTCACCCATTGGCAGTCGCATCAAATGGTTTGCATTTCCCATCGGGAGATAGAATACCACCCTGAGTGTAGACCAACCAATCCGTAAGCCTGACGGGCACGGTTCATCAGCCATATTTATTGTATATCTAACATGAGGTACCCACCGGTGGTTCATCTGACACCCTCCAACTACAGCGGCTTCGCACTCCCCGTTACGCAATGCCTGCACTGCGAGATGAGTGGCGTAGAGGGTGGAGCTGCAAGCAGTGTCGACAGGAACCGTCGGGCCGCGCAAATCAAGGTGATATGAAACACGGTTGGCCACCATCGCCGGGGTATACGCAAAAGAACCCTTTGCCTCGCTGTCGTCCTAGTATGCAAGTGTATCAAGGAGTAAGTACCGTTCCCAACATGCATGCGCCGATTGGCTACTTACATGGCCGGAGACGTTGTAGAAATCGTGTGCGACACCGGACATGTAGCATCCGACATTCTTGCCGCGGTAGTCGATGCCCGAATCCTGGAGGCTGAGGAAGGCGACTTCGACGAGCTTGCGGGTACTCAGAGGCATGTACCTCGCATCCTTAGCAGTGATGCCGAACTCAAGGAAGTCGAACTGGTCGATGCCCTTCAAGAATGCTCCAGCGTCGGTAATGATCTTGCCTGTCGCGTTGCCGCGAATGCTGGAGGGAATGTCTTAGTTAACGAGCTCCAGACTGGCGACTGAGTAAAGTGGACGTACTACTCGATGTTAAAGCGCTCCTTGGGGATGGGCTCATAGGCTTCGCCCTTCTGAAGGAGAAACTCGAAGAAGGAATGGTAGTCGAGGTTTACGTCTGAGAAGGCCCCACTAGGGAGCTGGGCACCGATGCCGACCTGTTGCCAGCAAATGAGAGATTGATCGAGGACAGTGTTCATGACGAACGTACTACGGCGATTTTAGTCTGCCAGTGGTTGGCGTGCATGTCCAAGTAGAGGAGCCTGTATCAATTTATGGGGGAGCACAGACGTGTCTGAGCCGGGCCCCTCATTGCATCCCTCCCTTTATGGGCACGAAGAAATAGCGATACCATTGGTACCCACGCCGTTGGTTCTCGCTGGGATTATTCTCGTTTGCCCCATATCTATATCATCCCTGGCTGGGGGAGCGCGCGCCTTGATGGCCACGCACATCAGAGTCTCGCATGATGCTGCGAATAGATTAGCCCTAGATCTGCTGAGGAACGTGCGAAAGAAACCCCACACCATGTGTAAAGGAAACGTAGACTTGCCAAGAAGGAAGATGCAAGGAATGCAAATTGTACATTCTGCGCGGTGGGCGATGTCAAAAGGATATTGGAACTTAAGGGTATGACAATGTAGGTCGTGGCTAAATGTAGACCCTGCATCGAAGATTGGAAGATCAGTGTCGTGATTGAGTTTATGAGGACGTGTCGTGGGTTGATACGACCGTGTCTCTGGAACCGAGGCAGGTGAAAGGTAGTTGGATGTATTACGATTAAACGACAGCGCTAATGGTGGCCCGTGGGCATCGCGCGGAGGCACGGAAGGACCGATCCAAAATGGGTGCAGCTCCGCAGCATGGACGAGCGGGAGTCCGTAGCAAGTAGTAGTACGAACTAGTCAGCACCACGGCATGTGTCACACGTAGGTGGAGGAAGATGGCGGGAGGGTTTAGTGGCTTCTGGTGAAGTCGATGTTCCTCCATCGAAATATTGCTGAGCTCGGCAGACACGTGCACATGTGTGCATTTTTCAGGGCTGCGATCGGGGACGGGCAGCGGCAATCTGGGGTATGAGCAAAAGAGGGCGATCAAAGTCCCGACAAAAGAAGGTTGAATGACCCAGAGCGGCGAGGTCATGCTTAACAGGCGAGCTAATGGAAGAGGGAGATTTATGGGTGCCCATGGCAGAAAAAGGGGAATGAGGACTGGCCAGACGCAGACAGGCAGGGTACGCAGGCGATTGGACAAAGATTAGGCTCGGTGCTTGCGGCGTGGGCGGGCGGGAGCTGGGAGCTGGGAGCTGGTGCGAGCAGTCGCCATTTCGGAAGTCGGAACCCCAGGCCTCAGGCCTCACCTCGAGTCGACCCTGCAGACGCCTGGTGGCAGTGCTCGGGTGTCCCCGGCGTGGCCACCCGCCGTCACTGTCAGGCCAAGAACTCGACCACGCCGTCGCCCGCCGTTTCTTCGTTTCCAACGGCCATTGTGGCCAGGAACCCGTTCGCCAGTTCTCCGAGTCCAACCAATCTCCAGCCATTCCCTTCTCGCACTGCGACCTCCACGTGCAGTCTCCACCTTTGTCCTTGCAAGTCCTACAGTACCTCACAATATTGGAAACGTTCGGAATAGTGCCTGAACTTCCCTGGCAAACCATTCCAAATAACACGTCACTCCTCCGATTCCTGTCGTTCATGCGATGCTCTCGTTCGACCAGACAATGGATGCATATGGACACCCAAGGGGCCTCATTATCCACGACGGCACAACTCTATAAGTTATAGAGTCAGCCAGACGTTGGACCGGAGCTATTAATACGAATTCTCCTAACTGTCGCATGCATGCCATGATCCACTAACTAGTGACACAGACAGCTTTTCGCTTCTGTTTTCCTCACACACCGTTATCAGGATACTAGCGCGATTCCCGCAGAATATCCCCATTTTATGATGCCTAAGCCCTTTAGGAGACCCTTTTCGAAATCAGAACGCCCCCTGCGTTTTTCGCATAGTGTCGAGGCAACGCGGGGCCTTCTTTGATGCCCTTTCGCCCCCCCCCCCATATTCACATTCGCAGAGTCTACGTAAGTCGCATTCGCTCATCCACGGTGCGGCGACGACCCTTTTCTTTTATCAGCAGTCGCTACAATGTTGGGAGTCACAGACTTCTTCAATGACCAGATTTTGCGACGTTGGACGGCTATGAATGTCTCTCCAATCACAAGTTTCGTACGAAGCCCGCCTTCACCCAGGGAAATATACACAAATTGATTGAGAGAATTTGACGACCTATGGTCGTCAGCTATGGATACGAGTGCACACCGTTAGGCTTGTTCTCCTCACGACGGTACCTCTTACCATTGTTGCCGATCCATCCTTCATATCATGTCCTTCTCAAGTCGCCGCACGACTAGGAACAGGTAGTCGACACCTGTGCCTGCATCCCAGATGTATGATCATATCGTGATGTTTAAAAGTGACCTCGAACTGGTGCTCTCCGAGTTTGTGTTTCGCAGACATCCAAGAAAACCAACGGTGGGTTATGTCTCGGGGATGGGTGATGCTCCATCGGCGAATCCCATGTCCGCCTTTCTTTTTCGGCAGATCGCAATCTCCTGGAAAGAAAGCTACAGCGGTAATAGATCTATAGAGTGGGTGTTTGGCAGAGAAGCACCAAGTCCAGTTAGACACCGCACAGGTGAAAGTTCAAGTCAAGCGGAAGTATACATAAACGACTGATTGTCACCGAGAGAATCGTTCTGTGTCAATGGACTTGATGAATGCGTTTCTTCCGGCTTCTTGCATTCAATCTCATGTGAAAGTCACGTAGATAGAAGCTCGATCTTTGGTGATTCACCGTGAGTCCCGGATCGCACAGAAGTCGCGTGGTTCTGTGCAGATGCAACTGCTGCGTGGGAGGCGAGTCAGACCTGTGCTAGGATCTAACCTCGTTAATACCAAATCAGGATGCCTACCAAGGGCCAAAGCAGTGCCTAATTATCCGACGTTGTGGCAGATCATTGTCGTTGTTGCAATGTTACATACTTAACTGGTCACTGCAATTGCGGCCTTGGAATAGGTCTGAACTGCGCTGAAACCGCAATGTTCGCTTAAACCCGCGCCCGCCGCCTACTTACTAGCTCTGCATCAACTTTCTGTCCTCTCCTTCACCTCACGGGTCTTCCATTTCACTATCGTAATTTGCCTCCCAACGAAGGTACACGCCTTTCGAGTGTTCAGGTTCCTTCCTTCTGTTCATCATGATGAACCGCACGGCGGCCTGTTCACCCACATGCACCAAACGTACCTAGAAAGTTGGGCTCAGGTCGAAGTTGTAATTCTTACGTATGATCGAAGGTCGACTCCATTTCAGCCAGAACCTAGAGGCGCCTTCTAGCAGCGAAGACAGGACCGGCCGACATATAGATCAGAGCGTGGCGGTTCGGATTTGTGTGATTTCCCATACTACGCAGTGCCAATCTCGGCATGCACTTCAATTGTTGGCCGACATGTGCCCAACATACTGCACTCACACGCCTGGTGAAGACATGAGTTCAACTTACATCAATACCTATCTCGTGACGGAGGCACCTGCCGCTTTTGCCAAGCTAAATGACAGTGAATGCCGTTCTCTGAGGTGCGCACTGTTGGACGCCATGACGATTTGTAAGGAGACCGAACTTGCGGTATTCCGCAGCCATGAACTCTCGATCCTGGCAACGTTACGTACCATGACAACCGTGAAAAGCCTAATGCATGTTGGCCTCTTCTCGCAGCCTTCTGGAGGAATTCAGTCAAACAACGGCGCTGCGCTTGATCGAAGAGACAGGACGCCGTAACGTCCTGGGCGTTACCGCCTACGACGGCATATGCGTGTGATTCGCGGAATAGCCCTGCCATCCTTCCAAAGCCTGGCCGCCTGGGGGGTGGGCGTTCTCAAGGATCCGGGATATGTGGGCAGTGGGAAGGAATGTGTAGAGCGACCTCGCTCGCAAGAGCGGCACGGAGGTCAACTGGCCTATAGTACGACGCAAGTAAGGCATGAAGCTACTTCACTATGGGGTTAACACCGCGAGCAGCAAGATACTCTTTGGCAGCTGGTGCACTCTGAAAAGAATGAGTATCCTCAAGAACTGGGACGCGCGGAATGGGACTTACGAGGCCCTTGATCAATTCGTAGATACTCTTGTCATGGTATCGGAGCCCCGTTGCAGGGTCGGTATAAGGACCCTGGACGGAGCACGGATGAGCAGAGGATAGTTGGCACGGCGACGAAGGGTAATTACCTCGAGGCCGGTAATGTCACAATATCGCCGTTGCGGAAGTACGGAAGGCGGAGCCTCTATTGAGGCATCTACAGCGGCAGGTGGAGGGTTTGACGCATGCAAATGCAAAGTGGGGAATTGCTCACAAGTAGGAAGGTCGTCCTCTAGGGGGTCTTCCGGTGGGGAGTGACCGTCAACGTCCATGCTCTCCTCCTTTTCAACCCTTCGTTTCTCCCGTTCATTCTTCTCTCGTTCACGCTCTTGAGTAAGGACTGCCTTGAGGTTCTTGGTACGGCGGTTCGCGTTCTTGGTGTAGTGGCGGTTCTTGAAAGGTCTCGCATACTGGAGATATGACAGCTGCTCTGCAAGGGTCTGAGGGGGGTGGCTTGAACAACGCGACGGCCTGGGGGCGAGGCAAGGGAGCTCACGGGGACTGGAGGCGTTGGTGAATCGTCGCTGTACACGGTGGTATTCTTCCTCTTCCCGGAACCCTTTGGCGGCCTAGAGCGATGAGTAGAGGATAGACATCGGTACTACGATACTCACATGGTGGTCGAGCTAAGTCCGCCTGGTGCAGCTTCGAGCCTAGAGTCTACTTGAGGGAGCAGAGCTACTGGAGCAACGAGGCTTGCAAGCTGCAGTCGCCGTCGGAGTCGAATGACGCTCGGGGCCGAACCCCGCACGGGCCGGAACACGCGCCCACCGGAGGATGGCTTGAAGACATCATTGAAGTTGAAGCCGGAGGGGACTTGGCTTGGACTCAACCAGAACTCGACTGTATCCCCACTGTCGACTGCATCCTCCCATCTCTTGGCCCTCGCTCGCCTGGTGATTCGGCCAAACAGTTGTCCTTCCCTGTACTAGCATCTCGTCTTCGAACGTCACCTCGCTTTGAAATGGGATGGAAGAGCGGGACTTAGGGTCAGCACCCCTCCCTGGGATGCCCGCATCCATTGCAGCCACCATCAGGCCAGAGATGGTGGAGCCCTCTTCACCCGAGGATGGCACGAACCTCAAGAGTCGTCTTCAGATAGATATGAAGTTGCACATGGGAGACGCCGTCGGCAATGTGAGTCCTGTTCGCGTCTCCCTCGCAAAGCTCTCAATGGAGCGAGCTTCGTTTCGTTCGGTAGATGAGCATCAGTCCAGACAACCGGGACGTGGTACTCGCATCGTACGCTGTCCCTGTTGGTCTCGAAACGATTGTGTGGGCCTATTTAACCGTTAACCACATGTAGTCGAAAGGGCTTGTTAATTATTGATTTGGAAGCTCCCTTCAATGTCCCTCGGTATGTTGGGTTCATCAATATGAGGCCTCTTGTTGAAATATGTGGATAGCTTTCTCCCTCAAGGCGGCACCTGGGATGTAGCCGACGTCCAGTGGAACCCACATCCATCCCACAACGAGTACATTGTTTCCACATCTAGTGAGAAACTGTGAGGCCTATTTCAAGTCACCTTGCAAGTGTTCTCACATGTCATGAGGTAGCCTCATATGGAACCTCCTCTTGGGCGGGCGGACATCTATTGATCACGTACTACGATCCCATTTCCGAGCCATTACGGATATCAATTGGCATACCATCGAGCCAGACATCGTCATCAGCACCGGTATTGACTCCTGGCAGTGGGCTTGGGATCTCCGTGCGGTTCAGAGACCTATTATGGGTGAGAATGCGGCAAATATCTTTCGTGACTTGCATTTACCCACCATTTCCTTTTAGGGCTTTGTGCATTTGGGCGTAAGTGATGCATCTGCAGACCTCCAGCTCATCCTTCTAATTTGAGTGTCTACTTCAGCGGGAGGGACCCAAGTCAAGTGGAACCGAGTGGATGGGAACATCCTCGCCTCTTCGCATTCGAACGAAATCTTGATATGGGACAGACGGGTACGCTTACACATCTCACCCTGGCATCTTCAACCCCCCCTAATGTGTGGTCAAAGAAAGGGTCGTTGCCCATCCAACGCATCAGAGCCCATAACGCAAAGATTTACGGTATCGACTGGGCCCACGACAGGCGTAACGAACTCGTAACATGTTCTTTGGATAAGACCATCAAGATATGGGACACGCAGACCGCGACACCCAACATCGAGATCAAGACTTCGTACCCTGTGTGGCGTGCTCGCGACCTCCCGTTTGGCCAGGGCGTCTTAAGCTTGCCCCAGAGAGGCGAGACGGCACTCGAGATGTATGTCCACGAGGACCCGACACATCCTATCGAGAAGTTTGAAGGACATGCGGACGTTGTGAAGGAGTTTGTTTGGAGACGAGGTGGCATAGGTCAGTTCTCTTTACAGACTCCGCTCCCTACAACGCTCACTTCTGGGTCCAGATAATGCTGAGTTCCAACTCATCACTTGGTCGAAGGATAAGACTCTTCAGTTCTGGCCAATTGATTTGGAGACGATACAGGTAAACTCCATTCAGATACCGCACGTTGAATCGAGCTGACTGCTCGCTCTCAAGAAAGCGGGCATGACTCCGACACGAACACTCACTACGGCGCCCAACCGAAGCGGCTCCAAAGTCTCTTTCAGCAATCCTCCAATAGGCAACGATCTCCCTCCTACGCTATCTGCCCCTATCGGCTTCCGCGGAATCTTGGCAGAAGTCAGAGCGCCACAGCCTCGTCTTCCTCTTCGGTTTTCCCCGCGCGAATTGACAGGTCACAAGAAAACGACCCAGGTTACTCGGGAGGGAAAACCCCAGTGGCACCAGCGCTCCCGGCCGATGATGGTCCCTCAGATGGCGACAAGCGTAAAGGATGGCGGGAACCTTGACACGATGACCCGTGGCCCGTTTGCTGGAGGGCGCTCGACGCAGATCACACAGCACCAGTGGATTATGATGTCGAACGTGAAGATGGGCGCTCCGCGTGATGGAAGCTCTGGTCGAACGAGTGGAAGTGGGGGGGATAGTGGAAACGCATCGAGGACCGGGTCGATATCGGTGTCTAGGCGGCCGTCTCTGCGGGGATTATCTATGTCTCAAGCCTTTTCGAGAGAAAGAGACAGGAGCGGGAGTCGAGACCCGATAGACGAGTACTCTGATCCTACGCTTATGCTGCAGGAAGAGTAGGTCCTGCTCATTGCCTACCTAGCATTGACCCTAATCATCTGTAGGATCACCGCGGTTGTGAATAAACTCAACTCTCCAAAGCTGAAGCTCGAGAAGGTCCACACTAGTTAAACTTACAGTCAGGTGAATGCTGACATGTTGATTTCTAGGCGGATTTCAGCAGCAAAAAGCGCACTTGCACGTTCGGCCTTCAAGGCCCGTGGGGGGAATTTACGTCTGTCTTCCTGCGAATCACTTTTACCTTCCCTCGAGAGTACCCACAGGCTAACTATCCTGATGGCATCCCAACGGTCGATCTGGAACGGAGCCCCTTGATCTCGATCAGGCAGCGCGCTTTCATCCTCCGCAGAGTACGCGAGATCCGCGAGAAGGAGCGGCCGTGCCTTGAGAAGTGTTTGCGCTTCTTGGTGTTTGGTGACCAACAGGAGGATAATGGCCATCGTGCAGCAATCGATTCGGAGGAGTCCTCAGAGGACGAAATGCCTGCGATGAGGAGGGGGGATCCTGTTCCCCTTGCTCTCAGAGGTGACAAGAATTTGGCGGAGCCGCGGACGTCTCAGGGCATGTTTGGCGTGAATGGTGCGTTGGCCGACTGCTGGTTGTGGTGCCCGTACTCCACTTGACCACATTTGTTGTGAAGGTCAACTCGTCTGCTTTTTCCGTGCGCCTCCGCGAATTGTTCGCAATCCCCTGCGAGAGATCTCCGTGTCGCCTTCGGTTAATTCGCGCGCAACTGACAGTGCTCGATTCTTCCAGTCACCAGCGCTTCTCTCCGATGCGGTGAAACGGCTCAGTTCTGCTGCGACGGACCGAGACTCCTTGTCTATGGAGCGAAAGCGGGATGCGAGCATTCCGAACAACGTATTGAGGATCATGGACAACTTGTTCACATTCTCCCACACGGCTTATCCCCATCCAGCACCGCCGCTTGGCAAGCCGCACCGCATCTCGGAGAACTCTCGGCCAGTGGAGGACGACTACGCGCTGTTGCCTACAAGGCGACGGAGTGTGTATATCAAACGGGCGGAGGGCATACTCGGCATCCCTGACGCTGAGATGGCGGCGAGGTACGTGATGAGTGGAACAGACCTTGCGGATATATGCAAGACGAATGTGGTTGTATCGAGGTTATTGGGCAGAAGCGATCATGAGAGGGTGTTTGGGATGCTCCATGTGCTGGCGAGTAGGAAGGCGGATAAGAGTGTTATCACGGCCAATGGTGGGGCGGATCCATTGCTCGCTACGTTGGCAATGAGACTGTGAGTAGCTTCTTCTTTGCCACGAAGATAGATCATGCTACTGACTGCACCTAGATATGAGGAACTGCTGGTCGAGAAAGATATTCAATTGTTGGTGTTCGTATCTGTGCTCTTTCTGCAGTCATTTCCGAAAGGTGCAGTCTTCCTTATTTTCTTCCTGGCATCAGTTGAAGGTGCAACCATGGGTATAGACTCCAAGCGTGTAAGGGCGGGGATACACTCGACACCGGTCTCGCCGCCGCGTGCAGTTTTAGCAGCTCAACGGAAAGTCAGCGTGGAGTACTTCGACCCACGGAGACGTGGTGCCCGTCAAGGTAGCCCCTTCTCTCCATCGGTATCCGACTCAAGCACGCCGACGTTCACTCCGGGAGGACATGCAATTCCGCTCAATTCGCCGTCTTCGAAGGGGTCATGGTCAAGCCTGTTCAATGCAAACAATATGAAGCAGCTCGTAAAAGGCGCATGCGTCTCTTTCTCTATGTCTTGGCTGTTTAACTGATTGGATGCGCTAGGGGTCAGAAATCCTGCCAGCACCACTCCCGAAGGGAGTAAGGGGCTACCTGTTGCCAACATACGCGGAGCAGTGAAGCGCGACAAAGCCCGCCCCTCGCCCAACTCCCCCGTTACCAAGTTATTTTGGGAAACGCAAGATACACTGGGCGGCATGGCGTCCCTGGGGTCCAACAGGCGGCCGACTTTTTCACATGTGCTATCAGGGCAGTCGAATGTGCCGGAAAGGCATATCTTCTTCCATACTCCTGCAGAGGACCAAAATCATTCGTGAGTTATCATTCCGTCTGCAACCACCAACAGGCCACTAAGTGTCACTGCGAACTGGCAGACCGTTCCTATCACCTCAGTTGCGCAGTCAACTCTTGTGCCATATTCTAGTGTACGGAGAGATGCTGCTAGCGTGGCAACTTCCCGAGAAGAGAGGCGAGCTGCTCAAGCTTGTCGAAGATGATATACGAGGATTGCCGCTTGACAGCGTCGTCTCCGACGAAACCCTATATTCGGGACAAATCGGCAAGTTACAGGGCATTGGCAACGGGCGTAACATATAACTGATTGAGGTTCATTTGCAGGCTGTCTACGATCGTGCCAGAGCTGTGGAACACCAAGCGACACAGGAACCAGACTATGCCCCCATTGCTTCATCAGGCTTGCTGCTCGATGCTCCATCTGTCGGCTAACGATCAAAGGTATGTCACGCTCCAAGTCATTGGAGTTCCACTTCAATTGATAACGTCCCTTAGGCTTGTATCACGTTTGCTCGACATGTCATCATGCATCGCATCTCAAATGTTGGCGCGTAAGGGAAGACGCCAGTTGTGCGACTGGCTGTGGTTGTCTCTGTGCTCTTCCAGCGTACGAGCCTCTAACCAGTGGGATGGTTGTCGTTTCGCCGATTGCCCCACTGCCCGCTTCGTGATACGGACCTTTAAGGGGGCCCAAGGGTTGCTGTATGTTGTCATGATTTTGTAATCGCAGAGCACTTTATGGCATTCAGAAAGAATCCATCGTAGGTATAGTAATGATACATAGTCACATACGGCCAATAAATCGCACAACTACACTATAGCGCACAGCCAAACGACATCACAGCATCGAATACAAAGTCGAAAGCGCACCGTAGCGGAAGCGAAAGCAATCCGAGTTGTCCCAGTTCGCAATCCTCCTCCCCGCTGCAGCATCCGCTATCCCCATTCCTCCTCAAGCTCGCGCGCCAGGAAATCGTCATCGATCATGTTCACTTCACTTCCGCCGTCGTCATCTTCAGTGTCCTCGTCGTCCTCATCGACCCCGTTCATCGGCGAAGATTGCCGGCTGCTGCTGAGGTCTTCGCTCATCCGCCGCGACGCGCCGTGCAGCTGTTCTGCCGTGAACGCTTCCTTCAGCGGCGACGCCCCTGACCGGTCCGCGGCGAGCTTCTTGCGCTTCGCAAGAGGGGAACGAAGGACGTCCGCATCCGCGCCGTTCCGTACGCCAATGTCCGAGGGCGTCAGGCTCCGCACGCGTTTCCGCTTCGCTCGTGGTGAGGAAGGTGCGCTGCTAAAGACGTACAAACGAATGCGATGAGTTCCGTGTCCCCCCAAAGGAGGAAACCAGTAGTCATGCGGCCCGCAGTCCGGGCACGTACCTGATGATGCTATTCGACTCGTCTGTGAGGGATCCCTCGTCCTCCGACATCCCGCCTCCTCCTGTGATACTCAGGTTCCCCACCTCCCCTTCCCCCTCGTCCTCATCATCGGTTTCGTTCAAGTACTCATCCACTTCGTTGTTCGCGGCGTCCCAGTCGACTTCCTGGGGGGTGAACTCCCCATCGATGTCAAGCCCCGGTCCCGGTCCCGGTCCCGGTCCTGGCCCCTCGACCCCAAGGACCCCAATGGCGCGGCTGCCGCCGCTTGCGCTGGCACTGGAGTCGTGGTCCCAGTCATCTGCGTCGGGTTCTGGGTCAGAACTAATCTGGTGAGCATCCGAGGCGGGACTCGCAACTGCGGCGGGCGTGCCGGCGTCCTCGCGAAACGTAGGGTGTAAGAGGTACGGGGTTTCGTCCTGTCGTCTCCAGAGCGCGAGGGAGTCAGTGAGCCAGTTGAGCCAGACGATGTGGATGCCCGAGCAGCGGCGGGCGGCGTCGACCTTCTGTGTGCTATCCTGTCGCAGACATCAGCGACCACGGACGTCGTGACGGGGGATCGGCACGGGCGTACCTTATTTGTGACAACATGTGTAATCTTGTTTGACAATTCTGTGTGGCATTGCGCTCCGAATGCGGTCGCTGTCTTCCAAATCTCAGCGGTTTGTGGTCGTTGGTCGAGAGGTATGACTCCAGTGAATAATATATGCACGCCTGCTAGGGTATCCATTCGTATTCGGGGAATAATGGTCTGTCCGGATTGAGCGATGTCTCTGGGAGAACTGACAGGAGCAAAACTTACCCGGACATCATATTCCACAGGCGCATCGTGCTTCTTGCCTGACCTCTTCTTAGGAGACTTATGCTCCTCGTCAGGCTTGCGCCCATCGTAGGCGACATAGAATCGCTCGTGAACAAGCTCCAATATCTTTAACCATAATTTAGTCACTATGGCATGTTGAAAAACGTCTTACAAGACGCACCTGCTGAACCCTCTCCAACTCGTCGTCGTCGTTCTTAAGCAGAGCCTTCTGCACTGGCTTCTCCCTCTTCTCATGCTGCTCCGGGGGAGTGGGTGCAGTGCCGTTCTCTACAGAGGCAGATTCCGATGCCTCGTGCTCAGCCTTCTCCGCCGCCTCTTCCTTGGCGGTCTCCTGAAGCTCCTCTTGTTTCTTAGCTAGAGGTCGCTCCTCGACCTGTGCTTCGAGCGCGAGGGTGTTCTGCGAGAGCATCTCGTCCTTCTCCGCCTCGGACAGACCCTCTTCCGCTGGGGACGAGAGGACATCAGACGACTCCACGACGTCTTCCTCCAGATCTTCGTCCTCTTCATCTTCCGCTTCAGGAACCGCAAGCGCTGGGTCAGCGCCATCAACCGCGGCTGCTGTTGTAGGTGGTGGCGGTGGAGGTACGACGGGAGCAAGTGGCTCTAACTTGGGAAGAAAGGCAGAGTTGATGTCGCCGATCCCGACGAAGAAGTCGTCTTCGATTCGAGAAGCGGTCAGCGTGCCTTGCCAGTACAGGAGGTTTACGTTGTGCAGGCTCACAGGGGACGACCTTGACAAGGTTCGGGGACCACTCCCAGACGTCGGCCCGGTCATCGATGATAACGACCATCGACTGGTCGCAGGGGAAGAGCCTGTGTAGGCTCTTCTGCGTCAGACCTGGGATCGACGGGTAAGCTCCACAGCTCGGGCGGGGAACGGAACCGAAACTTACTGCCACTTTCATCTCGGGAGAGGATCCGGTTACCGAAAACCTTGCCGCCAGGGTCGATGGCCGCGCAGACTTCCTCTGCATAAGCACGAGTACCCATGGTATAAACGTGCATTTCATACTTGGTCGCCATGGTCTCGAGGAAGCCTGGTAGACCAGGCCTAATTGGCACGTGTAGGAAAGAGGAGAGCAGTGATTAGAACATGTGAATCTTGACTGCATCGGGTAAATGCAAGAGAGCGAACGGAAGGGTAACGGGTGGCGCGAACGCACCGTGGTTTGATGTAGTACATGCAGCCATTCTGCTCAATGGTCTTCTCCTTGCCCTTGCCCTTGAACCCTCGCTGATGCGGTTGGCCAAGCGCCTCCGGGCCAAGCCTAAACTTCTTGACGTCTTTGAGAGCCTCCCAATTCGGGTTCACTTCGTCCTCGTCCTCTCCCGGGTCACCAAGTGCGCCCTGCTCTTCCTTCTCTCCCTCTTCCTTCTCGTTCTCCTTGTCCTCGAGCGCGGCGGCCCTCTTGACCTGACGGGCTTCCCAAGCTTCGCCCTCGCCTATCCACTCGCCGACGGTGGGGTCTACGGTCGCGTGAACAATGGTCTGATCGAGATCGACGATAAGGGAGAGCTTGCGGGAGGAGTAGAGGTGATGTGCGGTGTCGCGCTCGATGCGCTGTGCTTCCTCGAGGGAGACGGTGGGGCCGTTGCGGTCGTGGGTCATGGGGATTGTGGCGCCGCCGTGGTCCATCTGACTGCCAAGGTAATCAGACCTGCGGGAGAGAATGTGTGAGTGCGTAAGCGACAAGGCGAGGAGGGCAAGCGGGGGACAGCGCGGGAGGGTGCGTGAGGGCGCGGGGGCAGAATGGGAGCGCACCTGGTGAGGTCCTTCCCACAGATGCCACAGAGGCCGCCGAATACGATGCCATGCTTGCACGGCTCGAGGATGGACACGGCCGGGGAGTCTTCTGCGCGAGATCTGTGGATGACCTCGCCCTTGTTGAAGAGCCAGCGGGTGAGGGTGCCATCGAGAGGCGATTCCCAGGTGCCGAATCTAGACTCTGTCTGACCGTCTGAGGAGACGTAGGCGAAGGAGTAATCGAGAAGGCGGGTGCCGCGTTGGACGTCTGTGTTGGGAGCGGCGACGAGGTGGAGGAGCTTGATGGGGTAGGGGAGGGAGGTGGGGAGTTTAAGTTGAGTTGGGGAGGACATGGGCGTCGGCGAGGGCGGACGGAGGTATTGAGAATCGCCCAGGAAGGGCTGTATATCCGCGCCGAGTGAAATGGGGGAAATAAGCAATGCGGAGGCTGCACACTGCTCGGGTCTCGGGCCTCGCGCGCTGCTCCCGCCCCAGAACCAGCTGAGAACGACATCCCCCGGCCCCCGTCCCGGAGACGCCTGTCGTGTTGTCTCTTGCTTGGCTCCCTCCGTGCGCACATGGCCAAACAGGAACAAAGAACGCGGTCGCGCCCCGCCCGCGCTGCTGGACCATGGCGCGTGCAGAGTGCAGCCACAACGATGCCCCCCACTCGCCACTCGGACGCCGACGAGTCCAACTTCTTGGATAGTCTCTTTTTGGAGTTGGACAGCGCCACTGCCATTCCCCACCCCACTCCTTCTCCCACCCGCCGTCGACGCCTCACTCCCCTCCCCCCACCACGTACCCCCGTTCGTGCCAACAGGACGAGATCCCCGTCACAAAGAACACCAATCACACATTGTGTCCCGCCATCCGGTCATGCACACGAGCCTGGCGCGTCCCTCGTAGAAAGCGTCGACATCGATGCCCTTCTCGACGGCGCCGAGGATTGGGACTGGGACGACATGAACTCTGACTTCATGACTCCCCGAAAAAGCAGCCCCCTAAAACCAAAGGTACGTGTCATACATGGTAACGGACCATGGCGCGTGCTGACGTATCGGGTAGCGATCCAAGTATGCAGTGTCTGACGAGACAGCTAGCGGCCCCAAGGTCACTAGATGTACACTTCTCACAGTCGAGGAACGCCTGGTCAAAGGTCGTTTGCAAAAGGTGCCCTGATAATACAGTTCAATCAGATTTTGGTCCACTTTGCTCACCAAAATCCACAGGTCTTAGAAGCCAATGCGGTGCCTTCCAAAGAACCTCGACGAATCATTCTGCGCGACGACTGGACACATGCCGCCGTTCGTCCTGGTAGGACCTTTGCTCTATAACATGATACTCCGGCACTGATGATTCATAAGGTGACGACATCAACATAATCGGGGAGTGGCTGACGGACCCTTCATCCAACGTGCCGACAATATCTGTCTGCTCAAAGCACAACTACCTCATTCATCATCCAGACATCTTGCTTACCGCGACCTCGCTCTCCAATGCCTCCCACTGTTCAAGAAGACCTCTTCTTGCCAACATGGTCCGCTCAACCTCCGACGTGACCCCGTCACTTGTCTGGGGTAACTTCTTGCATGAGGTCATGCAGACATGTTTGAGCGTCGCCAAGTGGGACGATAAATTCATCAGCAAACAAATATCCGAGGTCGCTCAACGCGGTCTGGGTGAACTGTTGAGGATTAATATGGGCATGGAGCAGGCTATTACTGAAGTCAAGGCTAGGGCAAACGGCCTGCGCGCGTTCGCAGACAAGTACATCTCCTCGTCGCCGAAGGTGGGTATGTTGTGCCTTGTCTTTCATGAACAAAGGCTCACTGCTTGTCAAAAGCCGGATGCTTCATTGACTAACACTAGAGCTGGCCGTGGCGAGAAATCGCTCCTTGCCATTTCGCAGCTGTACGACATCGAGGAGGATATCTGGTCGCCGACATACGGGCTCAAGGGCAAGATCGACGCCTCCGTCGAGGCAGTCGTGCAAGACTTCGACGACTCTAGCACCCCGTTCGCCCGTGCCAGGCCGCAAATACGGGAGACCACGTCCCCAATGCCGTTTGAGATCAAAACTGGACGTGCGGTGGCTGGAATGGAGCATCGTGCGCAGACTATGCTCTACACACTCCTCATGGGCGAGCGTTACGGCACGGAGATCCCCAGCGGGCTACTCTACTATACCCAGAGCGAGGAGGTCGTCCGGGTCCCCGCCGCGAGAAACGAACTTAGGGCACTTCTCGTCGCGAGGAACGAGCTAGCCGGGCATATGATGAGTCGGCTCAGAGCGAAAGGAGAAATCACTGTCTCCGAGCATGACGGTGGGGCGTCGTTGGACGATCTCGAGTCCTTTCTCCCGCCAACGATCGACGACAACCGGACTTGTGGCAAGTGCTTCGCATTGGATACGTGCATGTTATACCGAAAGGTGCGAGCAAAAGCTCTCTCATGCGCCCGAATATCTCATTCGGGATTCTTCAGGCCGTGGAATGCGTCGAGGACACCACTTCCGACATCGCCGACATCTACGACCTCAAGACCGGTCACCTGACTCCCTCCCAAGCCGCCTTTTTTAAGAAGTGGGAAGCCCTCATCTCTCTCGAAGAGAAAGACCTCGTCCGCTTCCGGAAGGAGCTCTGGACCATGACTGCGCCTGAGCGCGAAGAGAAGGGCCGGTGCTTCAGCGACATGGTCCTCGATCTGACTTACCGCCCGCCGGACGCCATCAAGCCTACCAGTCAGAAGGAGGGCAAGATTCATCGTCTTACTTACCGCTTCGTGAAGTCTAACTCGGGAGGCGCCTCGCTCCTCAGCGGACACACGGGCGTTGGTGACGCTGTGGTCGTGTCTGTCGAGCCAGGTCTCCTGGCCCTTGCGCGCGGGTTCGTCGTCGATCTCACCCCGGATGGAGTCGTGCTTGGGGTGGACCACGAGCTCGACCAAGACCTGATCCTCGACCGCCTGCGCAGCCGATCCGGGCGGGATGGTCTTGCGCATTTTCACGACACCGTCGTTTTCCGGATCGACAAGGACGAGATGTTTGGGGGTATGGCACGCATCCGGGATAACCTTGCGCAGTTGTTCTATGCCGGGGCGGACTCGCGCATGGTGGAGCTCGTCGTGGACCTCGCGAAGCCGCGGTTCATTGTGGACGCGGAGGAGGACCCAATGGCGAGAACGCCACCTGCCTCATCTCACCTGAATAAGGACCAACGTGAGGCTGTACGGAAGGTGCTCCGTGCTGAGGATTATGCGCTCATCCTGGGTATGCCTGGTACGGGCAAGACGACTGTTATCGCTGCGGTCATCACCCAGTTGGTAGAGGCCGGGAAGACGGTGCTGCTGTCGTCATATACGCACTCTGCTGTCGACAACATCCTGATGAAGCTGAATGGCTCCGACTTCGGTGTTTTGAGGCTGGGAAACCTTGACAAGGTGCGTTGTGGCCCTTTCCGCTGGTTTCAGACATATCTAAGGGAGCCTCAACAGGTCCACCCGGCTGTGCAATACCGAACTATGGCCGCCCGTCCTGTCGCGAAGACAATTGAGCAGCTGGAACATCAAGTCATGTCACCGCCTGTTGTCGCGACAACATGTCTGACCATCGACCAGTGCGTACTGTAGTTCTTAGGCTGCACATTTACGGGCTGAGCCGTATTTAGTCCTCTTTTCTCGAAGCGGACATTCGACTACTGCATCGTCGACGAGGCTTCGCAGATCACGCTGCCCACATGCCTCGGACCCTTGCGGTTTGCAAAGAAGTTCGTCCTCGTCGGTGATCACTTCCAGCTGCCTCCCTTGGTAAGCTTGATATCACAAACCCAATGCTCAACCACTCACCATTACTATCTGCATAGGTCAAAAATAGAGCCGCGAGGAAGGGTGGGCTTGACGTCTCCCTTTTCAGGCGGCTCTCGGACGCACACCCCGAAGCTGTCATCGACCTCACGCACCAATACCGGATGAACTCGGACATCATGCTCCTCTCGAACAAGCTCATCTACAGCAACCGGTTGAAGTGCGGGTCGGATGCGGTCGCTTCGCAGTGCTTGAAATTGCCCAGCCAGAAGTTCCTGGAGTCCTTGCATACTCGATCGATTTGCCACAATGCTCACTGCTGGATGGATCAGCTGATGGATGAGAGGTGCGTTTCTTCGGACCTCTTTCATGTAGACCGTGCGTTCATAGGACGTGTCCCCAGCTGTAACGCGGTGTTTGTTGACACCGACAATGTACCCGCGCACGACTCGCGGGTGGGAGACCTGGTCGAGAACCAGATCGAGGCTCATTTGGTCCATCAGGTGACCGAATGCTTGCTTGAGTGTGGTATCCAGCAATCCCAGATTGGGGTCATCTCTCTTTACCGCCAGCAGCTCAAGCTTCTGTCATACCTGCTGCAAGATAGGAAAGAGCTCGAAATCCTGACGGCAGACCGGAGTCAAGGGCGTGACAAGGACTGCATCATCATCTCGATGGTGCGATCCAACGACGAGGGACAGGTGTGTCAACGATCATCCTCGGCGGGTTTCTGTCTTTTGCGTGCGAGCATCTCATTCTTGCGCAACGCGCTTTATAGATAGGAGAACTAGTGAAGGACTGGCGCCGGATGAATGTCTCCTTCACCCGAGCGCGTTCCAAGCTCATCATTATCGGCTCGAGGAAGACCCTGCAACGGGCGCCACTGCTAACCGAGTTCTTCGAGCTCATGGACGGCCAGGGCTGGATCTTGACGCTGCCCCCTGATGCTCACCTTATGCACGACTTTAGCGGCGCGACGCCGAAGAAGCGGCCTGCGGCTGCTATGCTATCGGACATCTCGTCGTGGAGACACCACAACAGGAAGGAGAACGGAGAGAAGTTTAAAAGGGCAAAGGTGTTTGGAGCCAGCGAGGAGAGTATCTTAGTCGGGCGGCCGTTGTTGCAGGACATCGCGAATGATCGAAAGTGACGCTGCTCCCTCGGACTAGAACCGCGCACTGCTCTTGGCTTGAAACACATGTATACATACACTACACACGTAATTTATGTATGATTATCACGGCGCTACTTATTGTGAGAGCTTCCATCTACTAATCTCCTTGCCTATCCGGACGTGAACCTCTTCGGCCTCGAAGGTCCCCACGCCTCGCCGTACAAGTTCGCCGCCAAAATCCGCCTGCAGCTGGGGTATAAGCGATGATGGAAAGCAAGGTATAGTCGGAAACTCGGGTGTGGTCGAAGCGAGAGTTGTTGTATCCCCCGGAGATTGCGAGGCCACGGGCGCATCGTGCCTAAGAACCGAAGGCTGTGGCAATTCGGTCGGTAGGTCATTCTGCGTCAGAGTGGGTCCTGGCACCTTAGGACCATCAAGAAGTGCCCAAGCGATAGACGCATGGAAGCGAGGATCGTCGTAGAACTCCTTTTGTCGGATCGCCCGTAGCGTAGGAGCTAAGTTTTGGACGAGCGACTTGAACTACGGATGATGGGTCAGCACGGAGTCAGACCCGAATAACATGTGCGACGCGCCTCGTCGTGACCAGCTCCGACCTCCAAGGTCAAAAAGGTGCGTGTGCGCTCGTCATTCGTCAGCTCCGAGAATGTAGCGAAGGATGCCGAAAACCTGGAACGACGGCACAAAGGTGAACAAGTAGGTTCATACTGGAGGAAGATGCTACGCCCACTTTGGCCTAGTTTTGGATATCGAGCGCACGGCACGCTTGAAATCGTCCCGTTGATGGGCCCTAAGATAAGTCGGGCGGGTCAACGAGACGTGAAGCTCGATCGATGCGTCCATGGCCTGGGGGTCTGACGATGCAGGTTCTGAACCAGAATTAAGCATCTGTTCCTCTCCGAAACCGATCGGATGTAACGGAGGCACAAGTAGTTTTGCTGTGGCGTATATACGTGACAGAAGGGTATGCAGCTGAGACTGCTTGGGTATGAGGAGGGGAACGTAGACATAGGCTGCAAATTGACCCTCGATATGAGGCGTTGTTCGTCGTCTACCCTGATGAAGGGCCGGGTTGTCGACGGGAATATCTGGCTGCAGATGATCACCGATGGTAGGCAGCTTTCTGAAACAACTTATGGCCACTGCGTACGAATAATGGAGGTGAATCCACTCACTTTAGCTTCTTGATAGGTGGCCGCTGTGCGACAGGAGGCGGAGATTGGTCTTCGTCGGAGCTAGTATATTCCACAAGACTTGAATTTCGTTTCATATGCGCAAAGAGTGTAGAATCCTCGATGTCTTGAAGTGTCTGCTCAAGTCCATGGGGAGATTCGAAAGAACGAAGAGAGCGGGCGGCTGTTCGGTGCATTTCCATAATCGGAACGCAGCCCAGGAGACACTCGACTCGTCCGACTCGGCAGTGGCATATCTTCGTCAAATATGCATAGTAAAATTCGTACAAGGCATGCATCGCTCTAATAATTCAATTTCTCGCTTCCTCAAAACCACAAGCTTACTTGCCAGCGACATCCAAGAACCCCACAGAGCGCCAAGCCGCGACCCACGCCTTCGCTTCAGTCTCACCGATGACAGGCATGGCCGCAAGGGTCTCAGACGCGCTCTTAGCCTTCTCCGTCGACAGGTGCGGAAGCCCGAGAGGCTCATAGCCTTCCTTCACGTGCCTCCCCGCCCTGAAGAAGTCCAGCAATCGCAGAGCCGGGTTCTTCTGCATCGCCTCGACGGCCTGGGAGGACCCCTCTGCGCCAGCAGTGCGCACAAGGGCAGCGAGCCACTCATCGTAAGTGACGAGTGGCACTCCGAGCTCGGCTGCAATGGGCGTGATGATGCTGCGCCAAGGGACGGCGCGCGGATGGACGAGATGGAGGATGGGCTCGGAGGAGTTGCGCATCTCCGCGAAAGCCCGAGCAGCGGTGTAGCCTGGGATAAACGAGGACACAGTCTGAACATCCGGCCGGCAGGCGTGAGTGCTTCTCTTCTCATATCGATCCCATGAAGAACTCACCCCGTCCACATCGGGCAGACAGCGCGTAAACAGCGCGGACTTGACGAGTGCGGGGAACCACTCGCGCTCGTTCCAGTATCCGACTTTGTTTCCAGTGACTTGGCCGAGACGGACGACCACGGCGGGCAGGCCCGAGCGCTCCGACACGCGGTGGAGGACTTGTTCCACCACCCACTTCGATTCGGGGTATCCGGCCCCAGTAGCCGAAGAGGGATCAAGAAGCACCTCAGGCACAGGGGGTGGAAGGGAACAACCTAGGAGATAGCTAAATTAAAGAAACGGAGATCTGGAAGAGACAAACGCACGAGTGAAGACCCCGATAGAGCTGATGAAAAGAACCCGAGGGGGGTCGGAGTAGGGCGAGCTGAGAGCAAGGTCGATGAGGTTCCGTGTGCCCCTGAGGTCGGTTTCGAAAGATCGCAGCGACAGCACAAAGTTCACAGTCCATGCTGCGAGAGGTGTCAGAGATAATCGAGGGACCAAAACGACATCCTGACACACCGTTGTGCAAGATATGGGTGATAGAAGCACGAATCTATCAACGCAGTCAGCAACTCATTACAAACGAGAGTTTCGGATCGCAGACACAGTACCTCGTCAAGCAACGCCGACTCCAAGCCAAAGTCTTCAGCATCTAGCGCCCCTTCGACCATCACAAATTTGGTAGATGACAGGAGGCTCTCATCCAGTCCCCGCTCGCGGAAGCGAGCGTGCTGCCTCTCCAAGGCTTGCGTTCCACGGCGGTTAAACGCGTAGACCTTAGCGACGCTGTCGTCGCGGAGCAAATGCTCCAAAACGTCACAGCCAAATCCTCCGGTAGTGCCGGTGAGCAGGACAACATCCTTGCCAGCTTCACGCTTGCGCAACGCCGCAGGGCGCGCAGGCAAGTTCGAGGCATACTTTTCAGCGATACGAACAAGGTCCTGCGGAGCGTTCCCACCGGACGAGCCTGACGAAGAGTTGTGTACGACGGCAAGCACAGCAGCGGTCAAGGCGTTGATGGTGGGGGCCTGGAACACGACGTTCGCTTGGATGCGCCGTGCAGCCGCAGGGGACTTCTCTCGCACAGCGTGCAATATGGCGTTGCGGATCCAGGTTGCCTGGAGACTATTGCGGCGAGCGGGTAAACATCATACCATACTAATGAGTCTGATGCACTGACCTGTCACACCCGTTTCTAAAGAGATCCGTTTCGTCTGCAATGGGCTTCCTGAGAACCCTCTCGACCACGATGCGCAGGAAGGCCTGGACGTTGCTGACGTCCCAAGCAGCGGGGCCAGGAATATCGCTCTGCGCACTCTCAGCTACCGCAGCATACACTGCATCAATCTCGTCCCTGTAGGCGTTGAGAGCGGGATCTCGACGCGGCAGTCCCTTGATACCGTATGTGAATGGCTTCGACGGGGAGGTCACAATGATCATTTCTTTGAAGATGCGAGAGTGTTGTGGAGCGAAGTCGTTGGCACGCTCGATCGTTGCCCTTGGGAGCTGTTCAGCCGGAGAACAAAACGAGAAGTCAATTATGCGCACCATATCTTGTTACGGAAGTCCTCCAGGGCCGCCGTATCCTGCAAATCGAACTTGTAGTCCGCCTTGGGCTCGATGAGAACACCATTCTGGAACCTCCCCTGGCCAAAGACAACGCAACTCTGGACGTGAGGGTCCTCCCTGATTATGTTCTCTGGAAATATTGTTAATTAAACACAAATGAAAGCTTGCCAAGATACTCACCGATAGGCCCCGGGTTCGTCTTCGGCAGTAAATAAATACATGTTAGACACAGTGAGCTTGATATCGAGTATTGTCCCCATACCTTCTCGCCGTTGGAAAGGATGATCTGATCATCTAGGCGTCCATAGTATCGCCACCATCCCACCCTGGTAGGATGCGGCTCGAGCAAATCGTTAGAAGCATAGGCATCCTTTCCGTCTAGTTTCGTGTTGGATACCGGAAGTGGCGCCTCTGGGGGAGACTCGGGACATAGGTCACAACACGATCCAAACGAATACCCAGCGGCATTCTCACCAGGACGATCAGCTCTGACCTGTTCTCGCCCTTGTCGACTAGAACGGCGTCATGTTGAGGGTTGATCTCGAAATATTCCCAGTCCTTCCCTGGTCGGGCTTTAAGGACAAAAGTCATTAAACAGGATGCAGGGCGTCACGATACGACAAGGACAGACCAGGGTAGGCCTTGGCGATTGGGCCCAACTCCGAGCTGATGACATTTCGATCAGTCAAATGGGGATTAATAGTGCTTTGAAGGTACGTACCTGCCGTATGCAGAGTAGATGGTAACCCCTTGGGCAGTAAGAGCGTCCCCGACCCTTTGGTCTAGCGGTGCACCGCCGTATAACTAAAGTTTTGAGTGAGATCCCTATCGCAACACATATACAAGGGCAAACATACGATGCCCCTCATGGTTTTCATGAACATGACTTTGCTCGGATCGCGAGACCACGGCTACGATATGCAAATAAGGCTAGGTTTCTACATGCACAGTGCTCGACACTCGCCTCGATGAACGCCGGCGCAGTGGTAACAAAATGGGAGGAGGTCTTGATCATGCCATCGAAGACGTTCTCCGTCGTCGGAATGACGGGAGGCGTCTGAGGCTGGAACGTCGCAAGGGTCCAGCCTGCCGACGCCTGGTGAATGCACGAAGTGCGGTTTCCATCAGCATCGATACATTGGGGCATCGATATAATGGGGGAAATCAAAACCGTACCGCAAAGGAATACATCATAACGCCGACTCCGTGGAACATAGGCGTGCCATGGACGCTCAGAACGGACTGGGTGAGGTTCACATCGCCGTGCCCTGCGTATCGAGACGTCAAGCAATGCGAGGAGTTCCACAGAGGACTCTTACAAGGAGCCGCAGTCATGCTCATCAAGCGTTTGTGCGTCCATTTAATGGGCTTCGGGTGGTTCGTAGAGCCTAGAAAACGTAAGCATTCGATGATAAATAATCCACAAAAAGAAGCATACCGGAAGAGTGCAAAATGAGCGCCAACTGTTCCTCGTTGTAGCTGTCGGGCAGGTCGCCTGCCGCTTGAGCAGACTGAGCCCCATCGGAGGGGTAAAGGTCGGCAAACGACGGGATGGTATGGAGCGAGACGCCTTCGACTTGCTCTCTCACGGCCTTGGAGAGGGCCTGGATGGTGCTGTCGGGGGAGACGAGGAGATCGCGGCAGCCCGTTTTGCGCAGCATATCCGCCACCGCCGCGGGAACATTCCGGCCAGAGACGAGAAAGAGGGTGTGCCCCGCACGGAGAACGCCGAGGCTGGTCGTGATGTACGAGATGGTATCTGAAGCGGGCGCTCTGGTCAGCAACTGTCCTGCTACAGCTCCTCCGCTCCTCGCTCGGACAACGGAACCAACCTGCGTTCGCGAAGACGGCTACAATCGAAGGGGTCGTTACTTTGCTGTTAACGTAGCGGGCAGCGCGACGAATGCCGTCCGCAAGCTGCTCGCAGTTGATATCCTTGATCTTCTCGCCGTCGTGGTACCGGAAGAAGGGGTGCTTGGAGTTCTCTCGAGCGTGCCATTCGAAGAGGTCGGGGACGCACTTGACCTTCCCAGACTCGACGGTGGACCGGGGGGAGGAGAACTCTACGGAGGTGGTGGAAGCCATGTCGAGGATGAAGTGTGCTCGGAGTGCTACAGAGGTTGCCGACGGCCGCCGGCAGCTGCATCGTACTTGTACCAGGCCCTGTCACCGGTTTGGTCAGGACCAAGGGCAAGACGTCGCTGTGAGGTTCGTGACAGATGCTGCGACGTTCCGCCAACGGCCCCGGTCCTGTCGGATGGGGAGGAGTTCCGGCTATTGGGGTAGCCCCTAGCAATGTAGGGCTCCACGTAATCGGCATGTCATAGAAAGGCTGGATCAGACTCATCAGCAGAGGATTCGCTGCCTGATGGTGGCTGAGGAGGAATGGGGGCACCCGGCAGGTCAGACACCAATTGCGATGAGCAGGGCCCGGACCGAGCTTCCCAGGCTCTGTTCATCAGGGATGATAGAACGAGCGGCGGAGTGGTTGATCATGATGGGGAGTATGGAAGCTTGCTGTCCGGCATGTGCGGGCGGGCCTCGTGGAGGAAAGTCAAGGGTGCGCTTGGGAGGACGGCGATTCGGATGAGGACGTGATGGTGCTGAGCGCGGCCAGACGACGGGGGATGCAGGCGGAACAGCCGGCGCAGCACAACTCTGAAGACAACCGGCGAGATCATCTGGCATTTGTCTTTGTCTTTGACATGCCCACGACATTCCGACATACCACAGACGCTCCGCTGTCCCCGCACAGCATCCGCACCTGCCACAGTGTCCCAACTCGGCAATCCAAAGCTTAGTCCGGCGTTCCTCCGCCTGCGCGCCTACCGTCGGCACTCACTCGGATTCCACATCCCGGGGCTAAACCTCCCGCGGAGCATATCCTTACCACATCGTCTAAGTACCGCACACGTTGATGATATCTTTCAACCCTTGCTTTTCCATCGCCGGCCGCCACCAAGCAGGAGATAATCGAGCGGTCGGTCAACTACGGGCATGTTACTTAGTACAAGCTTCGAGCGCCCCAATTCAGCCAATCTGGATCCCGGCAACCTGCCAGCCAATGCTTATCGTTCTAAGCAAACTTAGATTGCCTTGCCTGCGCCGGAGCTCCGACCCTGCTCGGCGCTCGCGCCTCGGTCCCTGGCACCGCTAGTCGCAGTATAGTAAATTCCCTGGCAAATCACGAGTTGAAATAATACCCTCCGCAGATAAGCCTGGCCTTCTAAGTATATCCCGTCAGATTTTGATGGCCTGAAAACAGATCAAAGAGTCCATCAGGTGATAGCTACAGATTCTCACAGAAACATCCGTTCAGTAACGGCTAGTCAGTCCCTATTATAATTGTTGTACACTTCCCACTTCCCCGAGGACAGCCCCGCTCCAGGCTCCCCATGGGGACCCCCACATCATACAAGTCCTAGCAAATGAATACATGTCCACCTAACTTCAAACGATGGAGTCGCTTCGGCTCTTCTGTGTCCAATTTCGCAGTCAGCCGATGAATTCGAGGAAGCTCGATATTGCACCCACAGGAAACTCGCCCAGTTCGTAGTCTGCCACTACCCTCGTTTCCTTCAGCACATCGACGCGGACCATGCTTCTGGAATGCCTGTGGTGCGACGCGATGCCACCGTTGTACACCCGCGAGTGCGACGGCGCCGAATCGCTGCCCGACAGCGTGTTCACGTCCGGCCTCAGCTTGTGCAGGAACGCGCGGTTGTTGAGCGACGTGACGAGCGTGTTCGCATACAGCTTTGCCAGGATGAGGGACGGAAATTCGTAATACACCGTGCCCGGCAGCGCGGCGAACAGCACGACCGCGACAACCGCCACGGTCGCCGTGAGGGTCCCGGACTCGATGACGAGACGCACGAGCTTCATGACCATCGTGTCGGAGTGCTTCAAGCCAGTCCGCGTCCGTAGCAGCTGTGGGGTGGGCTGAGCGGGCAGGCAAGCAGGCGTACCCTTGATTCTAGACGTACGAGAATCGTCATTGCAACCGCTATCATGACATCGACTAGCGCACTTCCTCCCAGCCATGCCTGCGTTGGTCGGGCGTATCAGCATGGACGAATCCATCCATGGTGCTCGTGGTACCACACGCTCACCGAGATAGCTGGCAAGCTTTTGTCCTGTGACGAGGCCTGCGACGCGGGCCGGTTCTTGACCTGTCACGGTCGGGAGGTGCACGTAAGACGCGGCCCAAATCTTTGGAAATGAAAACCGAATTTCCTACCAAAACGCCGCTGGCAATGCCGGCTGCACCTTGAGCAAGCGAGACCTATGCGAGACCAAATTGTCGTTAGCTCCGCGAAGTGCGGGTCTGACGTGCATTCGAGGGTACATACAACGGCAATGACTCCGGCTAAGATATCCGACTTGCTGAGAAGCCATATTCGTCGAGCATAGTAGAGCTGCACGGCCGCGGAAACAATCCCGCCAAGGACCGGGACGCTGAACCAGGCGAGGCGCAGCTTGACGAGGTTATTCACATCGCCATAGTGGAGTGCGTATTTGTTAAACGCATCGTCGGTAATTAGGATGGTCTGGAGCCACTCGATGGCAAAAATAATATAAACTGCGGGGCGCTTTAGCGACATGCAGGCGGATAGAAAACCCGAAAAACCACACCGAAAGCGCGGGTTGTTCGCGGATCCTCTGGAAACAGAACATGATAAAGATCTGTTAACATGAAGGGTTAGTCTCTGGCGCGAATAAGCAGAGGGCTAGGAGGTGCGTATCGCTCACAAACTTGCACAGTGAGTGCTCCCATCAGACCCCAGTTGAGGTACTCTCCAAGCACCTGTCGATGACGACAAATGCGAGGCCGTCATCATCGGAGAGGCAGACAATCGTTTACGTATATCGTACCTGCGGGCCAGCTCTAAGCATGGAAGGATGGTCAGCGGGAGGGGGCCTCGAGGCCGGATAGAAGTTGGAGTACCCACAGGTCGACGACGGAGACAGTCGCGTTCATTATGACCTTTGGCGTAGAACCGGTGGGGAAGTAGCAGGTGGGAGGGCACGCTAGAATTGCCTTATACATGTGGTGCTCGTTGGATCCTCGCGGGTTTACCACGCGTAGGACTGGTGCACATGCCCAGGTGATGAATTACGGACGGCATGGATTTGGTTCTCTAACCACGGTCGGCAAGCAGATGCTATCGTATGAATGCGAAACGGCACGAAGGAAGGGTCTGCGCTGTCTGGGGTGACGCCGGGAGACAGCGACGGACAGCGTTTCTCATGGAGCGCGCCGACTCTGGTGGGGGGAGAGTCGGAAGAGGCGCAGTCGTGCGGCGATCGCGGTATTGGTATCAACGTCAAGGAGAAGAAGGACGATTGTCTATGTCACCGAGTGGGCGGTAGTGATGACATCTGTCAGAAAACGAAGAGGGCTGATATCAAGTGCGTGAACTTTGCTTGTGGAAGGTGGAAATGTTGGGCGTTGGGAAGGGAGTGGACTGATAACGGGATGCCGGAAAGGTGGGGAAGGAGCAAGTGGTCGAGACGCTGTTGATGCGCAGATGTTGTCGGGAATGTTTCTGGAGGATCGGCAATTGTTGAGGTTGGGTGACAGGGGGATGGCAGGGATCTGACAGGCTCCGAGGCGCTGTGAGTGGATTGCCAATCGGGAGAGCGCAAGTGCAGAGAGTGGGCTACCGGGGAAAGGGGCCAGGGGACATGGCAAGACAAGTGGCCGACGACGGCGTTGGAAGGCAGGAGCGAGGAACGGACGTCGCAGTGGCAGGAGTGGCAGGCTGCACCGAAGCCTTGCCTGACGAGACTCCCGACTCTCTCGGCCGCGGCTGCGACGGACCGGGCATGCCGTGACGAGCCGGGCACTGCCACTGGACGGGTGTCCGGTGCCCAAATCAGGACGCGCACGTTGACGGTGGCCTGGCCGCGGAGGTCTGCGTTTTTGCTGCCATCGCTCCTGGCTGCAAGCCAAGCACCGGCCCCGTCTTCCGGGCCCTCATCGCCGCTACGTACGTGCTTGACTGGACATCACCATCTGCGTCTCTCACGCCATCTCCAGATAGTCGCTCGATCGGAAACACCAGCTTGGCGGAGGCTTGCTCCTTCTCATCCGACCACTGGGTCCCAACTATTCCAGTTCGCAGTCTCATTTCGCGTCTAGATTGCAGCATCCACTTTTCTCTCTCGCAGTAATCTCGGTCCGACTGCGGTCGACACCACCATGCCGTCATTTTCCTTCTATTCTCCGTTGCTATCTCACTCGCCACGGCTAGAACCTGCGTGTCAGGTACCATTTCACCCCCCTCCCCTACTTTGGCATGCCTCTCTAACTGCACCCCTACGGTCCCGAATGCATCCCTGATTGATACAAATAACCGCAATCCGAGCCGAGCGTGGCCGACTGTGGAGCATGGAAACAAGAAATTACCAGAAGCACCTCCACCGTCTTCTCCCGCCTATCGCTCACTATACCCAGCGCCTGGACAGTACCACTTGTCCTAGACAGCTCGGGGCTCTATGTTGCGGGTGTCTATCCACCCTATCTCCCGTCCCCTTCCGTCGTTCGCTCCAAGTTCCCGCCCCCGTGGCCGTCCAAACCCCGCGTTTTCTCCAGCTACCTTGTTTCCTCCGATGCCATTCGGACTAGGTTGAGCAAAAGCGAAAATCCTCCTTCTCAAGGCATGCGCATCCATTCTCCGCCTCGGCCTTCGGCCATTCCATGCAAGCCCTCCATCTGGACATGTCCTACTTTGTCGCATCCTTCTGCCGCCAAGAACGGACAATAGAAGCCATTCTTGCCTACCCTTCTCGGCAACTTCACCACTACCTCACCATCGGTATGTCTGCACTCACACGCTCATACATCACTCCCAACCACCTAACCGACTCGCAGTATCATGCAGCAAGCATTTTTGGAAGCCGCGCGAGCGTGGTCATCGGGGCGCTCGAGCTCAGCTAATGATTGCGGTTAACCTATGTAGAACCATGAATAATCACACTGATATCCAATACCACGAGTATGGGTGCTATACCTTGTTGGCCTGGCGTATAAAGGTACGATAGGACTGAGGGAGGATGCCACAGAGACCACTCGTGCTCCCCCTTAGATCGACATCCACCGCCTTAAACCTTAGACATGCACGCCACCCAGACCAAGATCGCCGTGGTATGTTTGTGATGATCGTGATTACCATCACTTGTGCTCATGGGGCCGCCATCAGGTCGGCATCGGTGCTCAACTCCCCAGCGGTACCTCCTCCACCACCAACTTCGACTATCACTCCTTCTTCGAGTTCCTCCTCCAGAAGGGCGAGGCTTACGAGCCCATCCCCAGGGAGCGCTTCAACGTCGAATAGTAAGCTCACTTCGGCACACTCAGTATTTCGAGCTCATCGACCAATACGTTACCGCTAGCATCCGAGGCAATGCCACGGGCAAGATCCTCGCCGACACCGGAGCGTTCCTCAAGGACATCGACCAGTTTGACTTCCTCGAGTTCGGCATCACCGCCAAGGATGCGAAGTACATGCCGCTGAGCACCCGCAAGCTCGTCGAGGTCGCCTTCCTCGGCCTCCAGGATTCGGGCATCGACTACCGCGGCAAGAACGTCGGCTGCTACATGTCCGGCGTCGCACACGATTTCTACAACGTCTCCGGCCATGTAAGCTGTTCTTCGACGCACAGATAGTGCACAGTACTGACGGGATATCTGCTTGCCTAGGATGACAGCGAGGCGAAGGGCTCCTTCTCTTATGGGCCCGCGATGGTCGCCAACCGTGTGTCGTACCACCTCGACTTGCGTGGGCCGACGGTCCCCATCGACACCGCCTGCAGCTCTACTCTGTACACGACCCATCTCGCCGTGCAGGCACTGCGCAACGGGGAATGTGATGCGGCCGTCGTGGGCGGGTGTCAGCTGAACCACCGGTGCGTGCCTCAGGCCTCATGTTTCAGCAGCGCATCGATAAAGGTGGCTGATGGGCCTTGTTAACCTTACCAGCTTCACGGATTGGTTGATCTACACTCAAGGCGGCATTCTCTCCCCCGACGGAAAGTGCAAGCCGTTCGATGCCACCGCCAACGGGTAAGGGAGCGCATGGTGTATTTCTTTTCCCATACTTACCTGCGTTCTAGGTTCGGCCGTGGAGAGGGCGCTGTCGCGATTGTCCTGAAGCCTCTGGAAGATGCCATCCGCGACCATGATCACATCTATGCCACTGTACGTCCCCCCTCATACACTTCTTTCCAGGATGGTACCAACGTTGCGCAGATCCTTGGCACTGGTGTCAACTCCTCTGGATCACTCGCGCCCGTCAGCGCACCTGTTGCCTCAGCCCAGAAGGACGCCATGCATCGTGCGTTCGCCCAGACCGACCGGAAGCCTCATGATGTCGACTTCCTCGAGCTGCACGCTACTGGTCTGTCTCACTTTCAATCAGCTATTACGAAGTGCCTGATCGAGTCGATTTTAATTTTTCTCAGGTACCGCCTCCGGAGATCCCACGGAGGCGAACTGGGTCGGCGCGGAGTTCAAGCGCGATGATGAGCTCACACTCGGTAGCGTCAAGGGCAACGTCGGGTGCGTCCATGAACCTTTCTGATCTCATGCTGGTTGATGTTGGAGTTTGTGGCTGATGCAAAAAAACTACAATGCAGCCACTTGGAAATCACCGCCTTCCTTGCATCCCTTTGCAAGGTC
>JAKLMY010000308.1:0-31819 GCA_022814645.1 Ganoderma meredithae | reverse complement strand
GATATGGGTAAGTGGCAACTCCATTCAGAGGTTGCAAATTCATGACGCTATTTGGAATGCAGAGTTGGATTCAGATTCGGATTCGGAAGTAGAGGTGCCCCAATCTGCTACGGTGGCGCATATATCCACCGCGATCCCAAGCCGCGTACAACATGATCTTGTTACTAGCCTGCAAAAAGTGTTTTCGCAGTGTAGACCCCCACCCGGCGGGAATGATGCAACGGCCCCTCGGTCGTTTGCACAGCTGTCCCGATGGATCGGAGCACAAGACCAAGCTGCGACGGCCTTGCTGGACGAAATTTCGCAGGAGAAATATGCGCACCTTGGACTCAAGCCTACTGTATCCTCTGCTGCTCCCCCAAGGACATGAAAAAGCCAATGTGTCAGTTTTCGCAGAACCAAATACCATTATAGCGGGTATGGTCATGCCAGTCCATTCAAGTCACGTGCGCCCATTGACCGGCGCTTCATTTCGCCCCACTGGAGGGGACGGTGGAATAGGCCCATCTAGAAACACTTCGTATTGCGCACCCACCTTCAAGCTTTATGACAATTCACGCTATTTCATGATATCATCTTTGTTGCTGTTGTCTTATATGCTGTCGCTTTACAGATGTGTTACCCCATCCCCACTTCTTCGCTGTATCTCTTCGTCGTGGTTCTATTCGTATACCAGTATAATTATGCGTGCAATGAAATACACCATGTTTTTGTATTTCTTGTTCCCCTACCTACCTGTTCGAATCCTTGTGCATCAATCAAAATATACGGATTTGCGCTCCATCTTTGATAAGAATCATTGGTGATCATTCCCCCCGTCGGGATCTTTTCTCATTCCGCCATACATTCCTTGTGGATGCTGGTCTTCTCCGGCTCAGTCCACCCGACACGTCGTCATCATGTAAATACAAATGTCTGTTCACCATACCCGTCTACCGGAATCACAAGCGACTCAGCCCATGATGCTTCTCCTCTGCCCTCCTCAGCAGCCTGCGCATCATCTCCACCCACTCCTTCGTCCCCTCCTTCCCCTCGCCCACCCCTACACCCTTGACCCACTCGTCTGCCTCGCCCAGCCGCTCGAGGTCGCGCCACTCCGCGCGCAGCACGCCCTTCGCGTCGTACATATCAACCTCCCAACCCGCCACCTGGTGCTCCCGTGTCGGGAAGCCGGCGAAGGCGTGGAGCGCATCGCGGTACGCGAATTGTTCGTGCCCCTCGAAGCGGTGCCACGCGCTCGCGATCGCAAGCTCGTCACGGTCGTCTGCAGGTGCGGAGTCGCGGTCGGCCAAGCTGAGTTCTTCCTCCCCGTTTGGAGGCTCGGGCGCGGAGGACGGCGATGATGTGGATGCGAGGCCGCGGACGGCACGCGCCCTGAGGACCTCGTACCGCGAGACGATGTCGATGGCCTCCTGTGTGCAGTCGAGGCTCTCCGGGTGCTCGAAGACGCCCACGACCGCGCGCATCTGTGCCTCGAGCAGCGGGAGAGGGGCGACCCGGATCGGGAGCCCGAGGAACGCAACGGTCGACGGCGGAAACTCGTCCGGACTGACCAGCGGGAATATGTGCTTCGCCAGGGGGAACGCGTGGTACGTCGAGTTGTACAACGCACCAGGGAGAGGCGGGACGGGGGGCGGGAGGGACGGGCGCAGCACCTCCGCAGGGAAGAACGGGAAATCGAACTTGTACCCCGTCGCGAGCGCTGCGCGGTCCACCGAACACTCCTCGAACCCGTCCTCGAAGGCGAGGTGGCCTGCCTCGAGGTCGCCGTACCGCGCTATCCGGCCGCGCACCTTGAGGCGGCCATCTTGCAGGTCTTCGCGTGCTGCGCCCGTGACGGAGTGGATGACGTCCTTCCCTGCGGCGAGCAGGTCCGAGATGAGGTCCTGGCCGCTCGGGCCGCCTCCGACCACGACGATCGTTTTCGCGTCGCCGAAGACCGACGGGTTCCGGTAGTGTACCGAGTGCAGCGCCTTCTTGGCTGCGACCCATGCTTCGAGCCCAGGCGTGGCTGGGAAGCGGGGAACGCGGTAGTGCCCGTTCGCGACGATGATGTAGTCAAATGAGTGTGTTTCTCCTGTGGATGTTTCTGCGTTGCGAACGGCGACGGTCCATTTTCCCGCTGTGTGGTCTCGGGTGACGGAGGTGACGGAGGTGTTCAGCTGTATGTACTGGTTCAGGTCGAAGTGCGCAGCGTAGTCCTCAAGGTATTTGAGAACCGTGGAGGCGGGCGGAAACAACGCGGTCCCCGGAGGAAACGGAAATGAGGTATATGCCATGACCGGATGGGGTAGGTTTGTAGTGAGCGAGTCGTAGAGTGGTGTCAATGGAGGATCGCCGGTAGGTGGGGATGGAAGCCTGCATGTATATGTGCAGTGTATTAGCATCCCATTTTCCGTCTTGAACAATGTTCGATCTGTAATATCTGGCGTAAGGATGAGTTCCGAAGGTTGAACTCACCAAACCCCACCGATCTTGTTCCGTGCTTCGAATGCGATGGCCGTCCAGTGACCATGCTTGAACGGTTTTGAATCCCGGACGATCTTTAAGGCAGCGAGGCCCGACGGTCCGCCACCAATGACACAGATGCGCTTCTGCATTCCCTGACTCCAGGAAGCTTCGAGTGCTGAATCTTATGCAGCCGGAAGGAGATAGATCAAATGAGCCATGGGGATAACCAAACTGAAAAGATGGCTATGTACTCGGTAGCAGATCCATAGCCTCAGTGAAAAAACAAAAAGCAGAAAAACCGAGACACAAGAAGTCGTCTAAGGTATCGCCGGTAGGTATGTCGTGGTTGTAGTACAAGGAGAGAGCGCAGGCGCATGGCGAGCGATGGCGAACTACGAGTATGCCGGAAAATGCCGGCCTTCTGACTCCGATCTCCGCGGCGTTCCCTCTGCATGTCGCTCAAAAACGACAATGCCATCTACATGTCTTGAGGGCTAAAACAGCAAATACGACCACGGTGCATGAAGCCGCATAATTTCCGGAGCATCTAAACATACGCTCTCATTGAAAGTCTTTCCTGTGCGGGGGCAGCCGCCTCCTATATTGGGTTCACCAACTCTGTGCAGAGATACAAAACGACCAGATTTACCATCGGCCCTGAGCTCTGCGAACGTAAGCAGCAAAATACTCTACAGAGCTCAGCATCGCATCCTAATGATCTCCAGTTTCCCCGCAGCATGGACCGCTGTGAACGCGGCATCGCACGCCGCTCTGCAACGGGGGTACTGTTTATTGGTGAAATTCAACCCGACGGTCAGCTTCTCCAGTTGGGGGAACCGCGATGGCACAGGAAGTTCCTCGTCCACCGCTGAAGGCCCAACCACTGCACGTTGACAAGGTTCCCTGGGCTACAGCGCCAGATTTTGACGTCGGGCAACGAAGCGTGGGTGGGGCCTGCGAGAAAAACCCCGCTGAGCATAAGGGTATGCCGGAAGGACGGTCCTCGGCGTAGACGTGCAGCACGAGAGATTCAAGGCGAGGGCACGAGCCAACTTTCAGTGATGGCCATTCACCTGTTTAACGGGGGCGAATGAGCGGAGAGGAGAAGAGAGGAGACAGGGTATGGCGACCGACTTACATAGGAGAGGGTCCTTGAGGCCGACCCAGCCATATTCATGACATGTTGGCTTACTTGGGGTGGGCTCTTGAGGTCGAGATGCGTCAAGCTGCTACACGCAGGTCCCGCAAGCAGTCTGCCGAAGCTCTGGATGCTTCCCGAATGAGTTCACCGAAACGTCGAGTCGTTCCAAAACACCGGGTTAGAGATGGGTAGACAATGCAGCGAACATCACCGCCGTGTGCTTTCGGCTTTTGTTTGTATGGTTGAGCTTGAGAGAACGGGCAAAGAGGGGTCGTGGGAGGGAGAACGAGTCGATAGCGGATGTGATGTCGAAACGATCGGCGAAAACAAGTTCGAGGTCCTCGACGTGAAATAGACATGCAACACGGAAGATCTCTGGGAGGAGAGACTGCTCGTCTATGCCGGAGCCGAGCTCGAGTCGGTCCAGACGGAAGGAGGGACCATCGAGCGCGGGAGCTGAGGCATCGATGTCAATCACCGCTTGGGTACCGTCAAATCGCAGGATGTTGAGTGTCAGGTTGCGCAAGCTGTGCAGCTTGCCTAAGATGAATGCCACAAAGGTGGCATTTATAGTGGGATGAGGGTGCCCAAAGGACCCTGCAAGCCGCAGTTGGACGATGGACCGCGCGACCCTCGGATGGTCCTCGATGGACGCCGCAAAATGCCTGGGGGAGTCAGGGTCGTAGATATTTACTGAGTGGATGTCGATAAGCTCTAGGCAAGCCGCACGGATACAGCGACTCACGCGGCTACAGCTGCGCTGGAACCAATAGTCCCAGTCAGGATCATTCACATAAGAAAGAATGAGGAGAAGCAGCTCTAGAGGGAGATCGCATATCGTGGCGTAAGCCTTCGGACGCCGGGTACCCGAGACGACCACCGTTGAGGAAGGTGCAGTGGTGGTTTCAGCGAGATTCAATTTGAAGGGGTCGAGCAAGGAAGTGGTGAACGTGGAACGTTCTGAACGTTTGAACGGTTCAGGTGGCTGTTATATAACTTATAAGACAGGGTGCAGCGCTCGGCACTTTCCGATCGTGGTCGATAAGTGTGACTACTCCCCTTCCAAGGACCAAACACCACGACCACGCTTACGACCCTCGTTTCTCCGCCTTCCGTGTCCTTCTCCCTTTCCTTCCTTTCCGCCCCGAGCATACCCAATGGCCGACCTCTCCGATCCCAAAATCGACCAAGGTAAGCTCGCACACGGACACTGCGACGACGGAACACCCTGCATCCGGGGACGTGTCCAGTGACCACGGAGGGACCGAAGGATTGATCAAACTCCGCGGACAGCGTACCAGGACGTCCGTGCGGACAAGTCTGAGACGAACTGGCTTCTTCTCGACTACGAGGTGCGCATCCTTCCGTTCTGTGGTCCGCCCCAGATGTGCTCACACGAGCCGCCGATCCCCCCATCCGTTTATCCGCCCAATGTCCTCTTGGCCCATGACGATCTCCACGACATTCTGTGCTCTACTCATTGGCATGACCTGACATCACCTTCGTTTCTACTCTTCACCAACTGCCTCCTCGAATCCGATTGGCACGGACAGTCTGACCGGTCGGACAAGCTGCAGCTCACGTCGACCGGATCGGGAGGCCTCGCCGAGCTCCGCGACCAGCTGGACGACTCCAAGGCGTCCTACGGGTACGTCCGCATACAGTACTCCAACGATAAGGAGTCCGTCCGAGAGAAGTTCATCCTCGTCATCTGGATCGGGCCCAACTGCAAGGTCATGCGCAAAGCTAAGGTGCGTTTCCTTCACTGTTTCAGTTTTAAGCTACCCCTCCTCCCAAGAGCTGTTGCCATCGTGTTGGGCACGAGTTGATCGCTGGCGTTGTGACTTACAGATCTCGGTCCACACCGCCGACGTGAAGTCCGTCCTGCGTGCGTACTCGATTGAAGTCCCGGCTCGGGAGAAGGACGACCTCAAGGAGGAGCCGATAGTCATCAAGCTCCGGAAGGTGTGTCTTCCCCGATTCGCGATGTTTCATATGCTTACGGCCTTCGTAGGCTGGAGGTGCAAGCTACGATGGTGTTTAGCCGCACGCGGCCATCCGATATTCTCGCCCCCTTGCACCATCTTGTCGTCGCAGTCAGTAATCCTTGTATAACCATTAGTCTTGCGCTTCCAGGATTCTTCGACCGGAGTGGTGTGATCGAGAAGGTCGTAAACGAGGACCACCGAGGGTGTGTGATAGATAGGGCGTACGTACAGATGGTGCTACAACTCGTCATGCTCTGTTGCTATCTCCGTCGTCAGTGGTGTCTTCGTCTCCATCGCCAATGATGTCTTCGTCTCTGGTGCCATCTTCGTCTCTACGGTCTCCGCAGAGCTAGATGATGTGGTGGCATATTCATCGTCTGGTAGCGATGGATCTGAGTAGATGGATGTGAGGGTCTCTGTGGAGGCGTCCGGCATAACGCTACTGCCGAGAACTTCGCTCTGCACCACCGAGGGGGAAGAGCTCGCTAGGGATGCAGTTATCAACGATGCCATAGTAGAGGCCACACTGCTCGCAGTTGCCGAGAGCGATGCCTCGCCCTTCTCCATTGCAAGCAGCGCCTCGTCCCCGCTGAAGTCAGGGATAAAGCGAGTCCAAAAGAACGCGATGCGCAAGCTGCGATCGACGAGGCGCTGCTTCAGGATGAAGAGCACGACGAGAACGAAGAAGAGGAGGCCGGCGAAGATGAGCATGCGGTCCATCCAGTCCGACTTCTCCAGCGCGGTGATGAGGTGCTTGGAGGTGCTCATAAGAGTGTCAAGGACGTCGTGCGTGGATGAGGTTGACTGGAGATTCTGAGTGGAGGATTCTGAGGCGTAATCGAGGGTCAGTGGGGAAACATTACGTTGAGAGGGGGGATGGGGGCGTACCGAGCAGCTGAGTAGATAGGACGGAGCGTTCGAGCTCGCCTTGCATGAGGCCGAGGGTCCGTTGCAGGGCTTCGGTGACATTGTTGGTGGCCTTCATCAAGGCGTCCTCGCTGAGGGCATACCGATGAGGCATGGGTAGCGAATGGCAGGATGTATGCACTTACGTGACTTTCTCGTTCAATGTCTGCTTCTCCTTCACTGCCGAGGAGCGCAGCAGCTCCTCTCGCCGCGACGTCTGTTGTGCATCTATCGCACGTTTCGAGGCCAGGGTGGCAGCACGCATCTCCTTTCGTAGTCTGATGAACGTCAAAAACCATGAGACGAGATGTGGTTGCCGGACTGAAGACAAACGTGCCTTGCCAGTGTCGTCTGGAATTCACTGACCACCCGCCTCAGCTCCCTCCTCCCGCGCTCCGTGCGCTGGTCCTCCACTGCAACGTCCAGACTCTACTCAGATCGGTCTCGGACTCCATACAACTTGAGGGTATGCACAACATACCTCAAGCTGTAGCCCAAACAAATCCAAATCATCCCGAAGCTCGCTGGCGTACTGCTGCTGCAGCGAGAGGGGTCCTGTGCATGTTCGTAGGCGGGGTATTTGGAAACCGGAGAGGTCCTTCTGAGACCGCTCTAGCGAGGCGATGCTCTTGGTCGTTTCCTCGTCGAGAAGAGAGGGGAGAGGTGCCATGGGGTAGCGGTTGTGGTGGGGGTTGGTGGGTGGTGTCGTGTCCGAGGACGGCGTTGTGACGCATGGTGCTCAGTGCGGCGGCATATGCCGAAAGGCTCATGAGCCAGCAAACTTGCCATTCCTTCTCTTCCTGCGACCGCCACCGTGACCCTGATACTGGGCTCGCCGACACCCTCTTATCCTTAGATCCATCTATTCCCTGGGTCTCGGCGACATGCTTGCTGCCGCGCTTCGTTCCGTCGTCCCTCCAAAATCCCCCGCACGCTATACTCTCATAAACCTCTACACGACCGTCGCCCAGCTCACGCGCAAACAATGGAAAACCGGCGCCCACCCCGCGCCCCAATCCCTCGTGGAGACCGACGATGACGCAGAGGAGGCCTGGCCAAAACCTCTGACAGAAGGCGACGAGCACGAGCACCGTAGCGCAGGCAGAGAGACAGACGGGACGGACACGCGCCCGCGCTCGCACCGACCGTACCCCACGACGCCGGAGCTCCGCCCGACCCCACCCGAGCATGCCGCGCACCGCGACGCGATGAAGAAGAGCTTTCCCGAGGGCTGGGCGCCCCCGCGCAAGCTGTCGCGCGAGGCCATGGACTCGCTTCGGCAGCTGCACAAGGTGGACCCGGAGACGTTCTCGACGCCCCTCCTTGCGGAACGCTTCCGCATCAGCCCAGAGGCCGTGCGGCGCATCCTGAAGGGCCGGTGGGAGCCGACGAGGGAGGAGAGGGTGCGCTTGGCGGAGCGCGAGAGGGTGGCGAGGGAGAAGAGGCGCGAGGAGAGGCGGGTGGAGGAGAGGAGGATGCATGAGAGCTTGCAGAAGGAGTATGTGTGGAAGTCGAAGAGGCGCGATGGGTTCACGTTGAAGTGATGGGGATGTGGAGGAGCTAGTTGAACGCTTCGGTATGCGGCGATGCGTAGGACGATGGGGAGGTTATATTCTAGCAAAGGCGCGCAATCCGTAGAGGTGTCGTGATGCTACGTTTCATCCGTATCTACATAGCTTGCACTAATCCTTTTCACTGGATGCCCGAACACATGGGTGCAGAGGCAGGACCGACAATCGGCGTAATCATGCCCAATATTAATGTCCCTCGGACCCCAAAGGAGAAAGCTCCTCCCCGAAAAGCCTCAAGGTTTTCGGTTCAAAGTTGTGGCGAGAACGCGAAATCTCTTGACGATTGCACGTGCTTCTACTAGAGAAGCTCTCTCGTACCTCCGCAACCCTCATCGATGTAGATATGCCGAGCTGCCCCGCTTCATGCACCTGCAACGACGGCAGCAACCATTCCCGTACCTCGTACTTGCGTACTAGGGCGACCCACCGGACGGGATCTTCCCTTACCAGGAGCTGCTCTAGAGCATCGATGCTGGCCGATCGCAACGTGTCGAAACCCCACATGGTAGTAAGCTTGAGGACGTCAGTCTACTCGTCAAGTTCGAGTGGCGGTTCCAGCATCCCCCCCACACTGGACTCGTGTCATGAGTCAATCCATTCTGGGCAGTGAATTAATGAGTAATGAGTGGGTGTGCTTACGGTTTGAGCATGATGCGCAACAGAGAGCAAAACTCGTCCACCGAGATCGACTCGAGCAACGGGAGGTTGTCGCTTTGGCCTTCGGCGATGCCGTTCACGGGCGGCATTGCGAACATGTTCTGGAACACCTCTGAGCCCTGCTCGAACTTGCACCGCGGAACTTTGAAGAGGCGCGCTTCAACCTTTGGGGTAAGCCGTGTTAGCAACGGCGCAGTTCCAACATGCCACCAGAATGCGGTCGGGATGTGCGCGCGTACTGACTTGGAATACGACGTGGTCCGAGTAGAACAATGTGTCCCGTCTAACGGGCTCTCGCGTTGGGTTTGGGGGCTGGCAGTGCGGGCCGGAAGAGGCCACGGGAATTGTTTGTGTTCGACATTGGATCGAAGGTGGAGGGACAGGGTGTTGGTGCAAGGTGAGAGTGGTGCATCCCCAGTGGGCTTTATAGTCCTTAATGAACATTTCTGCGTTCCATTCATGCAGTGGGTCGGCACGCCTAGGGCGTATAATACGACTGTGTTGGGGTCCGCACCGAGCAGGGGTGCTGCGTAAGCCTTTGCTGAAAGGCGATGAGTTCGAGAGGAGGCTGATAATATAACATTATGGTGGTAGAAAGGTTTCGAGGAGGTGCTGCGGTAAACTCTGCCTCGCATGACACATCCACTGTTCAAGTTGATTACCGAGATATCTCGTTCTGCAGATTGAGTACCGAAACCGCAACCATGATCCACTGGCCACACAGACAATTCTCTGGCCAGATAAGTAGTGACCCCAAGCTGGGCCTCGACGCCGCATTTTCCGACTGGTGGTCTGGTCACGAAGGGGTTCATGGAGCTTCGCTTCTTCGAGTAGCTTCGATGGTTGTCTCCACGAGCAGGTCGCTGCAGGTGAAGCAGCAGAAAGTCCCAGTGAATTCCTGAGAGACGGATGCCGCTACGGCAATTCGAAGTGGCTGTCTGGAGTAACGCACGCGGTCGTGCCGTGTCTGGTCAGTCCGTGAGAGACAATCTCTTAATCTGTTCCTGTTATTTTGAATATCCGCCCTTAAGTACGTGTCGTAACTCGTGCATCACAACGATGGGCATGAGAACGTTAACGAGGCTTTTTATCAGCACCCATTAGCTAGCGCTGCTGTGTAGCAGCTTGGCTGTAAGGCGACAGGCGACATCTGGTGGGATCTTGTTGTCAATAAGTCGGACTGATAAGCTGCGCATTGCAGGTCATTATTGTATCCTCCGCAGAAACGCACGAGTTAGGATAGGGCAAAATTGACCGGAAACTCGGAATGGGCACTGTTCGCAGTCTTCTCACCCCTTCTCACCCTCGTGCGATGGTGTCCACATGGCGCAAACATCCGTGACTGTGATGGTCAGCACGATTGTCTAGGCTTTCTGCGGGGCCGCATATAACCATGGTGGGCGACTTATTGCTGTGAGTCCAGTTCCCCGTTCTCTCCCTTCAAGCTCTTACATCGGGCCGCTGTATTACTTGTTTCTAGGGGTCAGACAGTGCATCGGGATGGAGACCACTACTCGTGAGTCGCATCGCATGTTCAATCATGGGCGTGGACCCTTGGGCGGGCGCCCATGTTACGAGAGCACTCGAGCATGGGTTACGGTCATGATCACCAGCGATCGGTGCGAAGATCTCGTCCTGAACATCGGATTAACCACTGTTTCCGCTTCTAGATCGCATACCGGAGGTTTCCGGCGCAGAGCCTTCGGTCAAGCACATATGTATCATTGGCGGAGGTCCCACCGGCCTCGGTGCACTCAAGATCGTCAAGGATGCACCACAATTTAAAGAGGGTCGATGGAAGGTGACAGCGTTCGAGGCGCGAGAGAAGATCGGAGGCATCTGGTACGAACTTAGGCTTCCGGCGTGTTTTTCTATCCTTCATAAGGATTTATTTCCAGGTTACCCGCACCAGCAGATGCAGATCCTCCACTGACTGCTTTGTATGACTCACTCACCGCGAACACTCCCCACCCGCTCATGTGCTACACTTCGTATCTCTATCCGCCGGCGACGCCGCTCTACCCTCGGGCCCAGGTTGTTTTAGGCTATATCGAGGACTACGCAAGGCATTTTGACCTGAACCAGCACATCCGCCTCAGCACCAATGTCCTTGCCGTACACTGGGACATGGCGTCGAGTAAATGGAACGTGACAGTGTCGGGAAGGGGCGAAGAGGAGACGTTCGGGTTCGATCTTGTTCTAGTCGCAAACGGACACTTTCGCGTTCCCCGGATCCCCGAGGTCAAAGGATTAGCGGAGTGGAGAGCGAAGGGCAAAGTCACTCACACGGCGTGGTATCGGCGTCCAGAGACCTACACGGGGAAATTGCTTGTTGTTGGTGGGGGATACAGCGGACAGGACGTTGCATCCGAGACCCGGCCATACACAAAGGAAGTCATCCATTCCATCACCGGCATTGCATCCGAGGACGAAGACGAGGGGAAATTCAAGCTGCGTGGACGTGTAGCGGAATATCTGGACCCCGACAACGGAGGTGTGCTCTTCGAAGATGGGGAGACCATGACCGGGATCGACCACGTCGTGCTGGCCACAGGCTACCAATTCAGCTTCCCGTTCCTGTCCGAGCCCGAAGTCCTGCCCTCGATGCCGCCACGCGTTCCGCCGGTACCTCCAATGTTGTACAACTCTACGTACCACATCTTCCCGTTGGCGAAGCATATGTTTCCCCTCGTCACCTCCTACCCGCCGTCCAGCATCGCCTTCCTCGGCCTCCCCTCGCGTGTTGCGCCGTTCCCGCTGACAGAAATCCAGACCCGCGCTGCCCTGAAAGCATTCGCGGACCCCACCGCACTGAACCTGGAGCGCGAGGCAGCGGTACTCGACGCGCGCTACCAGCAGTTCCGCCAAGCGCAGGAGGGGGACGAGGTCGCGATCGCGGACGCGTGGTTCCGGTTCGGCTTTGAGGAGATGTTCGACTATCGGGACGAGCTGCACGAGTTCGTGGGGGACGAGTTCCGTGTGCCGGAGTGGGAGCGGAGGCTGTTCCGGAAGAAGGACGCCCTGAGGGAGCAGTGGCGGGAGCTGGAGCGGCTGGACGAGGCGGACGAGTGGTCGAAGGGTGTCGGGGCAGGAACGGATCCAAGGCAGGAGTGGGCGGACTTCATGTGGAGGGTGCTCCGTCGCGCACCGGCAGACGAGGAGGTTTTGTCAACGTCGACTTCGTAGTTAGATGTTAGGCACAGTCACTTCTCCTATCTGACCTGTAAACATCCGCTACTGTGGAACGTTGCTGCGCACCACACGCCGAACTTTCCTCGCTCATCTGTGAGATAAGGGGTGCAGTGAGCTTGAGCTTGCCAAATCACAGTCGATATACTGTATGGTTCCCCGCAGCGTTCAAGCAGCGTTCTTGACTTGGAAACGTTCCCTCGTGGACAGCACGTGATCGTGGCGGCCAGCGTTAGCCGACGCGACGGCCTCATCCGAGTCCTCGTCGAAGGCCTCATTTACGATCACCACTCGCAAAAAGTCGACTTCGCACGCCCGCACGCCCCTCACAGCGCCTAGTCGCGCTCACCCCTCCTCAGTGCACTACATCTACCGCAGTCCTCGTTGGTCACCCTTTGTTTTTCTAATACACACGCGGACCTTTTCCCTCACAGAAGGGCCCTCAAGGGACACGGAGGGCGCATCTACGACGTACGTAAGGAGTTGGAGCGGGCTACGCCGTACGTACACTTCATATATGCGCGTGAATAAACCCACGGCATGTGTACTCTTCATATACTAACGCGGCGATGAAGCACCCAAATGAATCCATTGCAGAACAGCCCTGCATACATTCAGTGGCGACTGCCTCAGGATGCTGCACGGGCTGGCCCGTCGCATCCACCGCATCCAGTCCACCCAGCGCAACATGTCGTCCCGCCGCCCCAGCCACTGCGGCCACCCTACGACCCTCTTCCGTTTCGCGAGCTCGAGGCCTCGGTCGCGGCTGCGCTCGACAAGTTCAGCGATCGTTCGTCCACCCGCATGGACAGAGTGGAGATCGCGATAGGCAATCTCTCCAAAGTCACGTCCGAGGCCCTCCAGATTGCAAACTCCACACGCAATGAGAACAAGGAGGCTCTCGACAAGTTGCAGATTCTCTTCCTCAAGGTGGCAGAAATGTCTCTGGGCAAGACGAACAGACTCGAGGTGCTCTTGGGCGACCCCGACCGGCAGACCGTGGAGGCAGACCTGCCCACACTCTTTGGCCGCATCGAGCAGCTCGAGCGCGCGATTTTGGAGCTGTCAGAAAGCATTGGGGACCCTGATGCGGCGCGTCCTGTCACTGTCCGCCATGAAGCCGGTGTCAACACGAGCCCCCTGCTTCGTCCCACAGCCGATGTGGGTGTGGACGCGATGGACCTTTGTCCGCCGATCCCACACGCGGAGATGGGGATTCAGGTTGACCCTCCCACAAGGGTTGAGACGGGAGTCGAAGCGCGCCAGCCAACTCTAGCAACAAATTCCGTAGGGAGTCAAATGACTTTAACGTCCTCTCCATTCGCTGGTGAGTATGTTGGTTCAGTCTCGGTGTGCTCTTCCGACGCTGATGTCGAAGTAGCTCCTGCAATACAATCGCGGTATAGAGGTTCCTCGTTTACCGCACAACCCCTCGTCGCCGCCTCATGGGGCCCACAAGACGGAGCAAGTGGTGAGCCAATCCAGTCACCAGTCGTGCTCGTGGCTGATGTCAATGCTGTCGCGTCGCCAATTCGCGCAGAAAGTTCAAGCTCGCGATCATCTAGTCTCATCCCATCTTCCCCTCCATGCCCCTTGGCGATCAGTGCAAATGCAAACACGACTATTGGGACCATCAGTTCGACATCGCATACCCAGCTGTCGCCGCAACCTAGTTCAATCTTCGACGAGCAAGAGATTCTGGACACCCTAGATCCTATGTCTCAATGCTATACTTCTCCGTATGAATCCGCGTCCCAGAGCCCTCCTCAGTCCTCCCCCATCCGTGCGCCCCTCCATCTTCCCTGCGTTTATGACATCCAGCCCAAATTCCCCCCTCACACCCCTCCAGTTCGACCGTTGGGACGGTTTCCGACACAGCCCTCTCTTGGACACCAAAATTGGGACCATTCTGTCGCCTTTCCGCCTCGTCCCAGAGGGATTCTCGCGGCAAGTGGCACAGCACCACCTACCCAGTCGTCACCACTTCCGACCGGTTTCATGCGCCTGAACGCATCTTCGCCTTCATTTACAGCTGCGTCGGCATCCGGTTCCAACTCAGCTCTCTCGAGTCTGTCGCAACTTACACCGCCGCTTTCTCCCCCGCCACGTCGACCGTCCTCATCCCCGCAACCCGAACTGTCTTCTTCTCGCTCGCCATCGCCCCCGTCTCCTTTGTCTGACTTTTCAGTCGATGCTCCTGTGCAGCCGCAGATCCCTTCACCCGCGTCGCGCTCCCTCTCCCTCTCATCGATGTCGTCTCTGTCTTCGATCGCCAGCACCATCGCACCCGGCAACTCTGTCCCAAAGCAACAGCCAAGACCAAAGCAGACCACGAAACGCGGCGGAAAGAGTGCCAGCGCGACCGTCCGCGTCAAGCAGGAGCGAGATGACGGCGGGTCAGTCGCGCAACCAAGGAAGCGGCGGAAGACGCTAGCTACGGTCGCTGAGCTGCATTACGAGCCCGAAGCTGGTCCATCCGCCTCCTCTGTGTCCACGAGGGGTGGTCGCGGCAAAAGTCGCGGGCGTGGGAGAGGGAGGGAGCGCGGTGGCGCGAGAGGGACGGGCCGGAAAGCACAGCAGCTGGTCATTACTTCGCTCAAGCAAGAGGTCGAGGCCCCGCCGCTGCCGAGCGAGGCGAAGCAGAAGTACGAGGCGCCGAAGATTGGCGTGGACTGCCCGTGGCCGTCGAAGGTCCTGGGCGAGGAGACGTCCAGGCGAGAGGTACGTCGTCTGTTCGGGTTGGCTGGTTGCTGTGCCAGAGATGATTGTTGATGTTTGTGTGGGATCCGCTTGACTTGACAGTTCATCCAATGCGACAAGTGAGTTGTTGTTCGGACGATCAGTATGATAATGACTGAGCTGATGCGACCTCCGTAATAGCTGCGAAGGGTGGTACCACTTTGCCTGCGTGGGCATCCGGCCCGGCGACCCCCGCCTGGACCCGGACGCGGCCTTCCTCTGCCCGCCATGCGAACACTCCGAGTATGTCTCCTCCTTTTTCTTGCATATCGCCGACTGACCACGACGTATTCGCAGAGTCGCACGCGAGCAGCGCCGGGAAGTACGCTTCAAAGCGGCAGCCTGCGTTCGCCCAGATTGCGACTACCCCGGAGCAGCAGAGGACACGAACGAGTACTTTGTCGAGCGCGTCATCGGGCGCCGCCCCTTCAAGCCCGAGCTCGACTCGGACGTCCGCCTGCCAACCGAGTTCATGTGGCTTGTCAAGTGGGATGGGTGCGTAGACGCCTTCTGTTCCTAACCGTTTTTGAGGCTGATTAAGTGGGGTCTGCGATGCGCAGATACAAGGCTGACCAGGCGACGTGGGGGGCCAACGAGCACCTCGGCGATTGCGCGAAGTTTATTGAGGACTTCGAACAGGCCGCGGAGATCGAGGGCCGCGACTTGCGTGCGCGCGACGCGACCGTCTTGCTCAACGAAGCTGCCGCGGCGGGTTGGGCGCAGTCTTGAGCCTCTGTTGCTGTGCTAGGGTCTTTTTCGCCGTTATACATAAGCCCTTCTCGAGCTCAGGTTATCTGTTTCGTCATTTTATTGTTTGCAACTAATCGTATGTGTATGTATATGCACTTCTTAAGTTTAATGATCGAGTCTCCTCTGTGTCACCCCCTTCGCTGTCGCATCGCTATACGTCGCTCTAGTCACATCATCCATTGTCCTGTCGCATACTTCACGTTCATATTCATACTCCGAATTTTGAAGCTGCTTTTATCGCCGTCTTCGCGAGGAGAGGGGCCTCACCTGACTTTCAACAGTAGTATGAATCGAGGTGAGATAGGTAACCACTGATGCTGAAATCCTGCCTTATTATTTGGTTCTGACGCTCGTCTCGTGAGGGGATATGTAGTGCTGATGGATGGTTGTAGCGGATTCTGCGCTCTTGAGCGGTGAGTTCTATCTTCCGCATGACATTGACAAGGTGCGTTTTCAACATTTGAAGTGAGTTTCAGAGTTGGCTCACCGGTCTCTGTCTAATTTCGATTTGTTTGCTATGCATGGCTCGTTCGATCCTTGTCCCTGTCGCTTTATCTCCTTACGGTATGATCATGTCGTCTCTTAGCTCTCTGAGGCACCGTGGAGTCTAACGTCAGGACCGCACAGCCAAGCCTCAAGGGCGATACTTCAGCGGCCGTCCGTCGTGTCCAAGTTTACAAGGTTTCAGCGGCAAAAGGGCATCTGCAGCCGCGAGCGTGCAACGTGCGTTGCGCAACTTAGTTCAGGTGCGTGTTCTGTTCATCAGATAAACAGCGCAGAGTGGGAGTCGACTTGTGTTTTTTTTTCTCATTGCTGTACTGTTTGTTGTGGCCGTCGAAGTCTACCAAAGGGTGGAGGTTGCAACTGTTCCACCGATAGTGGCTCGATCATACATTGAAGCGCATCCAGTGCAGATAGGCCATTTCCGCAAATGAGGGATCCCGTTACGGGCTTGGTGAGCCAAAATGGCAGCGATAGTCAAAGCGGCGTCTCTCCCTCGATGCCGCGAGTCATCGCAAGATGAACATAAAGATGGACAGATGGTAGACCACAACGTTCGAATGGCCTATCTTTGGACTGTAGCTCGCACAATGCCCCGCCGCCGTTCACAACCGCCTCATCTAACATTAACGTTCTCCAGGACGGGAGTTGATCGACGCTCGACTGCCGAATACCGTGATGTCCGATGACCAAGTTTCACACTGTGAACGGCAACCCGGCAGCCTTCTTCGGTCGACTCCTCTGAACTCAAACACCTTCGCGGCGCGGTACAAAGGCCTGGATGCTTCCCCAGCCGCCTACCCCACCCAACCCACCTCCCTACCCTTCCCTCTCGTGCTGGCGACCCATCGTAATACCTCATGGGGCCCTCGCTGACCGATAATGGTTTCAGGATCCTGTCGATGTCAGTCCCTGGGCACGGGCTACTTCTTGATAGTCTCGAAACTTATTTGTGGCATTGAAGAGCAGAATCGGACCATACCATTCGTATCGCCTCTGCCATAGCCTTTGGTATGCCGTTCAATCCTGGCCTTATCGAGTCGCAGCACATCGCTGAATCGTCCTAACGCAATTTTGCAGGCATACTCTATTACGACTACGCTCTCACGTTTGGCATGGAAGTAGACCGTTTCTGGAAACACCGCCCTTCTTTCCCCTCCTTCGTTTTCTATTTTAACCGCTATTTGGTGTTTCTCGGCCACATCCCCGTGCTGTACGAGTTTTACGGGACCTGCAACCAGAACGTGAGTCCGGCCCTCGATGATTTGTATTGGCATCAGATACTCATGGTTTTGAGATAGCTGTGAGTAGGCCGAAGATGCGCTGCGCCCCCGAGACGGAGCTCATGAATCCTCGGGTTTTGTAGATGTTCGAAGGTCCAGATGTACCACCAGCTGCTAGCCGGAATAGTTCAGGTCGTTGTGGCAGGTGAGTTGATCCTCAGCCCTGGTCCAGCGACTGCACAAAACGTAGTTAGGACTTCAAATGTTCCGCATACATGCGCTGTATCATGGCGATCGCCGAATAACTTTTGCGCTGGTCGCTCTTGCTATCGTGTGTGCTTCGGTCAGCATTGTGAGTCCTATTCTCGCTTTCATACCGGTCTGAAAGATGATGACCGTGTTTGAAGTGGTCTATATCCCGAACGTGGATGCAACCCTCCGACCAGAGGCACCCAGTAGGAATTCCGGGCGTCGGATGTGACCTCATGATGACAAAGATTCAGTAAGTCTGATCTCCATCGTGTCCTTTGCGTCTCCGAGGCTAATCGCCACACTCGTAAGGGGAAAATGTACGTCGCATGCCACTTTCCCCCCTCTACCTCGATCACGGAGAATGAACTCCATGTAGACCTGTCCTTCGCCTGGTTGAGCATCCTCGCATATGACACAGCGGTATTCGCACTCACCCTGTATCGAGCCCTCGGGGTACGGTCAAGGTGGAGGGGCTATATCCTGAACATTCTACTCCGTGATGGTAAGTGCGTCAAAAGTGAAGGGTCGACCTGCATGGATGGCTGACTGCAGTCCTATCATGTCGCAGGCGCATTCTATTTCGCGTACGTGGCTCTGTGTTCGATCGTAAAGCACATCAGCTTATGACCGCCACCCAAATATCTGACGGGAAAATCACATTCACAGCGTCCTTCTCGTATGCCACTTGTGCAACATCATAACCTGCGTTGTATGTGCCTTGCTTTCGTCGCCCTGACCGTCGCCCTGACCACGTCCCGTACACATACACCGTACAATCCCATCTGCAGCTCGCACCGGTAAGCGTGTCGCCGTGAAAGCATGGAAAATCCTCAATCACAATATAACGCTTTACAGGGCGTTTACCGAGGCATCAGTGTCACCATCACGAACGTGTGCGTCCCATGTTCCATCTGCTCCATCTCGCCTGTCCATGTCGATCTCGATGCTAATCGCAGTGCGCGATCAGCATCGCAAGCTCGCTCATCACGCGTCTCATGCTCAACCTCCGCGACCCACGCCTGCTACGAAATCATTACACCGACAGTCGGACGTCCGAGCTGGACCGCAGCGAGCTCCCATGGCGTCCTAGAACCAACGGCGCGGCATGCTCCTCAGCGTGCAGCTCGGACGCGTCGGCGAGTTCGAGTTCGTCTTAGAAGCGTCCTTCCAGCCCGACTGAGTCGAAGAAGGGTCAATGCTCGATGCAAGAAGTGACCGTTGCGTGCACCTACGGTGGGCCATGGACGCGAGGCCAGAATTCCACACATGGATGACGCCAAACAGCGGACAGACAGAGCAAGGATTAGTGTAAGATTACAATAAAAGAAACGGTAGTACAAATACGGATTATCAGACTGAGGCATGAGTATGACAAGGCAAGAGAAAGGCGAAGTGCGCGAGGTGACGGTCCAAGGCAAGGATACATACAAGACTATCCTAAGTACGAAAGGTCCGCGACGAGACGATTCTACGTGAACCCAGGCCCGGCAAACATAACTGGACCAATTTACGCTCTAGATGCCATCAGGTACTGTAAAGAGGGTTCGGCAGGATGATGTGCTTCCTGAATCTGGGTCTCCATCACGTCGGATGCAACGAAGATCCGAGGCTGCACGGTTCCCCTCGAGCGCACGTCTATGGCGAGCACTCTGAGCTGGTCCACAGTGTACGGAAACTTAGGGAGGCGGGCCTGTGTCAACCAATCAGCACCTATGACTTGCAGCATTGTTGAAACTACGCACAAGGATCTCTTTGATCTCCTTAGCGACGAACTCGGCAAACTTTCCTCTCGTTGGGGGTGTCCGCCTCTGCGGCATGTGGACCATCTCGCCGTAGGCGGGGTCGCAGAACTGTGAGGAGGAAGGACAGTCAGTGGTGAAACAGAGCGCGCCCCATGAATGCGCACCTCGACATGCAAAGCCGTCTTTTCAGGACGGCATTCATCAAAAGCGGAACTAACATCGCCGTCGGGGTCCAAGACTTCGCTCAGGTCTCCCAAGAGCACTTTACCGACCGTAAATCCGCTTGGGAAGTACGCAATGCGCAACTTGGCATACTTCTCCTTGCCGTTGCCGTTGAGATACGGCTTTTGAAGGAGCTCCAACAATTCCTACGATGTGTCAGAGCATCAGCCTAGGCGCGCAACATAGATCACCTACCAAACTTACATAGTCGATCGCTCCGGCAGTGAATGGTTTATGGCGCTGCTGGTTGTCCGCAAGGGCAGGTTTGTTGTTCGGGACATAATTGCGTTCAGAAACAGACATGGCTTTCGCGAGCTCTGAAGATTCGCTCATGGTAAGACTGGAGGCGGAGGAGGGCGTTGATCTGCAGGATTCGAAGAGGGGAGGATGGTGTTGGGTCCATCGTCAGGCTACAAGGGACTTTTGTACCCTTCGATTGGATAACCGGCCCACGATGGATAGTCAAGACGTTCAAGCAAAAGGTGGAGTCGCAGTAGAAGGATATCGCACATACCGTTTTTGTCCAACTACAAGCTGAACAGAACGGTTGTGGATAGAGTCCGGATAACCACTCCCTCTCTCTCAGCACGCGCACAAGAGATTCTTGTCCGCTCCGGGTCGTCAGGTGTATGGACGATGGTGGATAACCGAGGGTTTGGTTGGAGGCGGATACATAGAGGATATCTTCATACGGCTAATGTTCAGTCTTCCGTGGGCGATCGCGGGTCAGGACGTATGAGATAGCCACGCATCCAACTTTGGTCAGCTTTACGGTGTACGACGAATGTCGTTGGCGCAATCACGACAGTAAAGTGGAGTAGCAGTGCCCCGGATATCGTGACCGAGGCAGAGAGGCAAGATACCCAGAGGCTATCCAAAGCCCATACAGTGACCGGGAGGATCCGGATGGATGTCGCCCTTCGGATATACATCGCGTTTCGCGAATAACAGTAAGCGAGGTCACAGAAACCTCGTGCATGCTCCGCCCTCGTGTGTTGTTCAAGGGACTCAGGGCAAGATGCCAGTGAGACGGCGATTTGCGACGATGTGACGAGAAGTTTAAGAACGAGCTACGCGCGAGTCAAAAAACGTTACGTACTAGTTGTCATGCCCCCAAGTCGTTTGTCGGTCGTTTGTCCCTTGGAGTTCCCTGAGTGAGCCTCAGACACCGCGCGATGGAACTTTACTAGAAATAATCAAGGACATAGATTGCCGAAGTTTGGAAAGACTCTGTCTCGAGACCAAGCGAGGCGAACACATGTTGAGCAGACGGACTGCGAGGGAGGAGGACTCGGAGAGTCGCATCGCTGGGTTGAGCAAATGACGTAATGGAATCAGCACTGCCACCGCCATTCTCACTTGTTTAACAATGTTTTCTCGCTTGTTGAGCGACTGTATCGCCACGGTGCGCAAACCATCAGTGCCACTGGCCATGGCTGCCGAGTACAGTTGCTCAACCTCCAGCATATCAGAGGAAGAACTGGGTGTGGACGACATCCTCTTCAGCGCGTGACTAACCGAGACCATACACAACTTGTAGTGACGATCTGTGCGCGACATATACCTGCTCAGGGGATGTTCTTTGCGGGGTGCCACCCTCGTGGACTACGACTACGACAACCGGGCCCAAGAATTCTCATACCAATGCCCTGTCAGCGCCATGTCATTGCCAGCTGTTCGAAGAGCCCTAGCATAGTTTGTAGCGGTTCTGCCTAGGGCCGACTCGTGCGTGCACGCTCACGCGCGTCTGCCTTTAATATATTATTATAATGTAGTTGAAGCCTGACGATTCACAAATACAGACAGTAGTCTATAACTCACAAGGTAAAGTACATTTAGGACAAAGGCACGAAAAGCAGTCAAAGTCGCGCCGAGTACGAATCAGCTACACAAGAGAGATAGTAGGTCATACAGGATTCTTCTACAGCCGTAAAACGAGGAAATACTGATGCGAAGCGCACAAAGAGCGCATAATCGTCGTGGAGCCACTGGCGTGGAAGGTGTCAACTATAATCGCGCCTTTTCGTCTTTGTTACCAGGTGATGTCGTAAAGGTCCTGGAGTTCCTGGAGCATATTCCCAAGCGTCAAATTGAGTCTAAATACCGCAAGGAACGAGATTGGGTTTCGTCAGACATTCCAGGATCAAGGACAGCGGTCAACGCAAATGCTTACCGATCCTCAGCCATCGCAAACTCGTCCACAAAGATCCTCGGCTGCAGCGTGCCACGAGAGCGTACATTAATGCTGACCACCCTGATATCGTCTAAGGTGTATGGGAACCGGTCGAATTCACTCATGCTCTATGGCAAAGTGAGCCAGGCACGCAGTACGGCGCGGAGAAGACGCGCGGATACATACCAACGCCTCCTCAATACCTTTGGCCACCAAACCTTGCGAAGGCTGCCTTCGTCGAGTCGCGGCAGGAGCGATATCGTGACCTCACACGTTTCTGCTTCCGGAAGGCGGCTCCAAAGGCGGGGTCGCGAAACTACGAGACGGAAGGGCGAGCTGTCGTCACTCCGAACCCGCCGTCGCAAACGAAACACAAATGCACGTATGATATGGGCGCATACCTCGATATGGAACGATGACTTCTCGGGCCATGGCGCGCCCCTCTGCCCGACCACGATCTCATTCGGATCACATATCTCGCTGAAGTCCCCCGAGAGCACTCTCTTCACAGAGAAGCCGCGCGGCCGGTAATCGACGCGCGTTGCCGTGCAGTGTCCAGCACCGATACCATGGCTGTAGGGTTTCTGGGAGATTTCGCAGAAGGTCTGTGTGGGGTTATGGGGCTCAGCGGTTGCCAGTGACGATTGACAACACAGACACAGCTCAGCACGTACTGGGTAGATCGCTAACCCATCCTCAAATGGGATGTGTTCATCCCGGCTGTTCCCCTCGGAGGGCTGGTGTCCTGAGGCGGGAGGGGCGAGTTCCCCAGCGGGGAGCGGCGATGTCGATGAGGATGCTATGGGGGACTCGGAGGGGAGGTACTGGTAAGGTCCCATATTCTTGCGACAGTTTGGACTGGCAGCACAATGAGGATGGCAAGACAAAGCGAGAGGAAGTTCGGGGTACAGTGACTAATAGGAACAGCCCTTATACGGCCCCCTTCTAGAGGAAAATGACGTTCAAAGTAACTTATCCCCACTGCTATCATTCCCTGATGAGTGATTGCGGGCAAGGTGGCACATTCGGGAGGCGAATCTGGTGTCATGACATGAGGCGGATAACCAGACTCATCACTACACTTCGAACACGAGGCCCTCAGGCTGCACCGTGCCTTCGACAGAACACTCTTGACGTAACGGCGGGCACGGTACAGAAATGGGCGGTTGGAGTGTTCTTGTGAGAGGTCCGGTGGGTCCGAGTCCGGTTGCCGGTATTAAGGGCAACTCGCCATCTGGTGGTGCGGGCACTGCTCGAGTGGTCAGTCTGATGGACTGAGGGCAAGGATCTGGCTGGTTCTTACCGAAGGCCCTACGGAGAAGCCGGCCGGACTGTCGTCGAGATATCCAGCTCGAAATGAATTCCGTCATCACCAACTCAAAACCAAGCCGTACGCCGCCGCCTGAAGACTAGAATATCATCCAGATGTCAAACTCAGGATTCTCGGCAGCCGCGCCCATCCATGAAGGTTGTGCAAGACGAAGCCGATGAAGCGTTTTGCATCCCTAGAAAATCTGGATAGAGTTTAACTTAGCGGATATTCATACGAATATCTGGAGAAGTCCTTTGGTGAAAGCATCCGTCGGAAACGTGGCAGAGACGTGGTCATCTCAGAGCAACTCTCGTCAGATCTCGAGACTGTCGTAAATTTTTCACGTCCAAAATAAAATACATGCATTCTGGAGACAGATGCACGGACAGGGCTTACACAGATACTGAAGGCCCATCAGCCCTGCAAGTTCGAAATCGCCTCTTCTCGAGCTCACGCATGTGAGCGTGACCCAGCCACATCAGATCGGCTCGGTTCTGAGGCCTGAGCGCTGAGCTTCGCCCGGGGATATCGGCGCCATGGCATCGCCGCGCAGCGGTGCGAGAGAAACACATCCCGCTACACCTCTCGTCTAGCTCGCGCTCGGCGCGCTCTCCTGACCCCACTGCCAAGTTAGGACTCGGAGCGCAGCGCACCGAAGCAACCCACGATAACCAATCCAAGTATACTTAGGTCCACCACCCGCCCCCCAGGGCCACGTCGATGGTTTCTGGTGCACTATCGATGTAGGACGCAGAGAGCCGAATAACAATCCACGGAAAGCTAGAAGTAACATGAAAAGAGCCCACCATCCGTGTCGATCGGAAGCAGCATGGGTGTCGGTCTGTAAGGATGGAGAGCTTCACTGCAGTGGGCTGGTGGCTGGTCGGATCATGTCGGTGCCCACTGTGTGCTGAGCGTCGGTAGGTCACCTGCACTCAAACACGGACCTACACCAACGCTTGCGAAGGTCAGCGACCAAATCGAATCTTAAGGAGGGGAAAGGGAGATCCTTACCTCTGGCCCTGCAGCCGTTTGTCGTATCGACGAAGGGGGCATGGGCGGTTGTGAGTGCCATCGTGTGGGAGCCGAGAAGAGTCGCTCATAGCTTGGGGCCAACTCGCAGGCGGCCTCCGCTTCACGTCGACGTCGTGCTCAGGAGCCAATGAGAAGATCCCATCCTAGAAGAGAAGGTTGGGGGGGTGTCAATGCTCGCGTAGTTGGTATAAGTACACCGTTCGCTTTGCACGTTATCCGGATATCCCGGTATTTACCGGACACGGGTGGCAGATATATCCAGGCACACTTCGTGGCTGCGGGGATAGAACCACTGTCCCGCAAGTAGTATACCACTGACATAAGGAACCCTGGATATCTGTCATCAAAGCTTAAAGGCTATTGTTCGGAGAGAAGAACCAACCCCAATTGCAGTCTGATCATCCACTCAACGTCGTTCGGCACCCACGTTTCCAGCCGGACCTAGAAGCATCGAGGAGACCACAGCCGCTTGGATATCCGTCACTACGTTGTGAATCTGATTCTGCCGTGGTGCCTATCCGAACATGACTATCGAATCAGACGGAGGCCGAACCCGCCCGCAACCCTGTCCGTCAGTTAGGCCCGCTGGTGCGGATCGCCTGGCGGATAGGCCACAAGTCAAACTGGCCGCCATTCACAAATGCGATGCTATACAAGGTCCCATCTCCCTGGAAGTGTTGCCGTCCAGGTCGTGAGTATGTATCTAGTAGGCAGGACATGTGCCATTGCAGACTTATCATGAGGTCGTGCGGCGGGCCGGTTGCGAATGGCACCGTGCTCTCAATCTTGCGGAAGTGCGCCTCGCACAGCGTGATGTCAAGGGCCTCAAGGTTCGAGTGAAGGTGCTCGACCTTCTGTCCGCCGACAATGGGGAACACGTACGGTACCTTCTGCATCATGTACGCAGACAAAGCTCATCGATAGCCGCGCAACGTACCGGCCTGGATGCTCTTCGCGCCGACCTCTGCCGCAACCTCCTCGAGCACCTGCGCGACATTGCGCTCGGTATCGGTGCGCTCTCATTGCGCCGACATGGACATGCGTCCTGGGACGCATCAGCGTATCCAATGGGGGCCCACGACTCAGAGCACTCGAACTCACCCTTCTTACCGGTCTCGTGGCGGGCGCGCTCCTCTGCATCAGAACGAATCTTCCGCGCCACGAGCACGTTCCACGGCGCGAGCGCCATGCCCTCGGACCGCACCATCGGGATCACGTCCCGCTCGAGGTCGCCCGTCATGACGTTCCACTTGCCCTTGTAGATGCTGAATGGCGTCTTGCCGTGGTCGCGCGAGAGACGATTGAGGCTCGGGCATCGGATATACCCTGCTCGGATGGGAGAAAGTTGAGGGCCGGGGGACGAGGACAAGGAGGTGGGAGGGGGGAGGACTTAGGAGATAGAGCGCCTTTCCTACCATGACGAGGCCATGGAGGCCGTTCATGACCTCTTCAACACTCGTCTGGTAGTCCCACTACAGAAAGAATGTGAATCCTGTTGAAGGAGTCGTGACAGGACGTGCGCTCACCCAATGGACATAGAGGATGTCGATGTAAGTGGTCCGCAGTTTCTTCAGCGACTCCTCAACTGAGAGATGAAGTGACTTCATATTGTTTCCGTTGTAAGCCGTGTGCTGCTTCATGTCCGTCCTCCCGCGCTGGTAGTTGGACGTGTACTGCCACCCTGCATCAGCTCGTCGCTGCTTGCAATTGGCTGAGACTCTTGCTCACCTTCGTCGCAACGACGATCTGGTCCCTGATCCCACGCTTCTCCATCCATTCGCCGATGAACGCCTCCGAGGTCTCGTCCTGGTAGTTGTTCGCGGTGTCGATGAAGTTCCCGCCCGCATCGTAGAAAGCGTCGAACAGCTTGAAGCTCAAGGCCTTGTCCATCGCGCCTATGCCAAATTCCGCCCGCTTGTCGTCAATGCTCATTCCGCCGAGACAGACTGGCGAGACGTGGATTCCCGCCTTGTCGCTGAGTGGGCGGTGGCGGGCCGGCAGGACTCCAGAGGTCCGTCAGAGGCATTTTGATGTACGGCGAGAGAGATGAGTGAGATGGAAAGGTTTTTTGGATGTACGAAATAGGAGAGGGAGCGGTGGTGTCACTTCCCAACTTGCGCCGCCCGCCAACTATATACTATATATGCTCGCACTGCGCTCGAGCTTAGAGGTCCTCATATGAATTGCTAAATGTATGACGACTTCAGAACACGTCAGTTCAGCACTACTGTCCCGTTGATTGACGTTTTGAAATATTACCTACTATTCATGGACAAGAATCTCTCATGAACCTCCCGCTACGATTTCCGGACCCTTCCAAAAGTCCTTGGCTGCCGTCACTGGCCCATCACCCCTTCGAAACCTATGCACCAAATATTTGGCCCCGCGTAGTCGACGAAGTTCATTTGGCCCCTTGGATGTGTCGACTCGGACATGCGCCCAGTGCAACGATGCAAGGCTCGGCGGCGGGGGGACCGATCCCGTGGGTACAATACAGATCGTTTCTGTCCGTTCATGATCGCCGGTCGGTATATGTACCACGGCAATGTTAGGGAAAGGTGATTCCTGCTAGCTCAGCATTATTAATGACGACCCGATCGCGATGGAATGGCTCACACATACTAGAAGACCGCGGGATCACTCCCGCGGAAGGTGAAGTGTAAATTACATTATCAGAAACAACAGCATGCCAAAGTCAAGGAATATACAAGATCGCTGCACAGATACGATGCCAAGAAAGCAACGACGAGCAACAACGAGCAACAAACCATACACACACAGCATACGGACATAACACGGCGAGGATCAAGACTTGAAGATCCGCAGCAGACGGCTTTCCGTAACGATTCTCGTCCGACAGAGGGGACATTCCCTCGTGCTGTTCATGATCAGGTCCGAGCACTCGCGGCACATCGCTAGGTGTCTACGCATTAGAAATTGGGGACGTCAGCCAGCGAATTCGAGTCGCGCAGCGAAGATTCTAATCACATACCCGCAATCGACGATCGCGATGTTGGCCTCCTCATCTTGGCAAATCACACACAACCCGGTCCGCTCGAGGCGGGATGCCATGGCCTGCGCGTTAGGCGGCAGTGTGCCAGTAGGCTCTGGTGTGACGACAGGCTTCGGGGGCGAAGACGAAGTCTCCCCCGTGGAAAATGCCGGACCCTCCGTCGGTGCCGGTTGAGGAACAGGCATTTGGACACGTTCCCCACTCTGCGATTGCTGCGGGGCAGGAGACGCGGACTGTGAAGGACCCGAGGATGAGGACGACGCCTCTCGCGCGGCGCGCATCTGGGCTTCGTATTGACGCTCGGCCTCCTCCTCACGCGCCTTGCGCTCGCGCTCAACCCTCTCTTGCTCGACAAGCGTCTTCACTCGGGACACGAGCTCACCCTTCTCGACAATAAGACGCGCGGTGACGTGGTTCTTGAACAGGATCTCCTTAAGCGAGCCGATCGAGAGCGCCGCGACTTGCTCGTCGGACATCGCGAGTAGTTGGTCGATGCTGGGCACGGCGACGAGGTGTGGAGGCGAAGACGACGTGGCACGGGGGGAAGACGTTGATGACGCGCGTGGTCGGGTTGTCGCTTGGGGTGGTACATTGAGGTGGTCCGGTCGGCTAGATGGAGTGGGTCTGGGAGAAGTAGTGGTCTGAGACGGTCGGGGTGCCTGCTGGGGTGGCGGGTGATATTGTTGTTGGTGTTGCTGCTGATGTTGCTGCTGTGTTCGTGGATCGACATGACTGTGAGGATTATATCTGCTCGGACCGGAAGCCGTCCGTTGCCGAGGCTGGTATTGAGCGTATTGTGGGTATTGTTGATGTTGAGGTCGTTGCTGGTATTGGGGTTGCGGCTGCTGTCGTGGAGGTGGTGGCGAAGAGGATGGGGGGCGCTCGCCTGACATTGCGTCCATTGCACGACTGAAAATTCCGCGCGGTCGATTATTTGCACGGTTGGGCACAGAGTTCTTCCGATAATAGCTCTCATGTGCATGTGTTAGACAACCGTCAGGTCTCTAATGTGAGCGTAGTAAGTGCTCGATTTTCCACAAATAATTCAGGCCGCATCCGCACAACTAGATATGCTGGACGTCCACAAGTGCAAATCCAGTGCGAATACGAGTATGGCGGCCATCGCTTCAGCTAAACCCCAGTCTATCAATCCATCTGAGTGCCGATCGCGACGTTGCAGGTCGTATGCAGAGATACGACTGTACATTGACCACGAAATATGCAAAGGTGGACAGCGACGATAACTCGCGATCTCCTGGTGCATATCCTTGCATGGAGTCTCCGTCTTACCGGAGCTCGGACAGCCAACACCCAGGCTGACCCACGGGAAACGGGCGCATTCTGTCCTAGTGGTACGGATATGCTAGACGGCTGGAGTCGAAAACAGTGCGAGGGGCAGAATCATTGGGTGCTCGCACCCATTCATCCGTTGGGATGACACAACTTCGGGAGCTCGGAATGAAGCCGCAAGCAGGGTGAGATCGACGTACCCGTGAAGACACCAACTTATCCACAAAGTCATCCTTCTCCAGGATACCCGCGACGTTAATGTTGTAAGCCTTAGCGTACTTCTTGAGCTTCGCCATCGGTAGCTGTTTCAACTGCCCTTTCCCGCCCGCAGTGACTAGGGGAACAGAAGACCCCTTTCAACGCCCACAGTCTCTCTTTGGAGCAACCAGATAGGGACGTACTTTGCAACATCTCGATACAAAACGCGCATACAGGTAGCGGGTCGTATCCGACCGTGCTCCCGGCTCCAGACTCTCCGCGCCGCGGCATGAGCGCCTGGTAGTCCGCACATGAGTGGCAATAGGAGTATCCTATACACGCATATACCCCGCGAACGTGGGACTTATTAGCTCCAATGAATAGTGAACGCCCACCCCGAGACGCACCACAGTGGTTACACTTCCTCGACCGCGCGAAGAGGATGTTGAAATCTTTGTTGCACTTCCGACAGGAGGCTTCGTTCACCGTGTACTCCGGGGCCGGGCCACTCAGCAGCGGCATTCCCCTCCCGTCGGCCATTCTGAGGAGTAATGCACAGCGAGGCAGGCTCTGTGGAGGACAGGCGAGGGGTCGTTATGTGGGGTGTAAGTATAATGATGGTTTATAAGAGCGGTGGTCGTACGTTGTAGTCAGCAAGGCTATCCGCGCTGGTTCCAGCACCTTCGGCACCGGCCTCGCCCTTGCCGGCGGACGCACAGCAGGCCTCCGCGCGCCTGTTTAGTAACCGGAAATAAACGCTCATCTCCTGACACGCACTTGCGAGGTTGCCACAGTGCATCCTCCTCCCCTTGTCTTCCTCGTCTCGATGCCGCATGCGAATACTAAACCAGTGGTGGAGCTCACAGAATGTGTTGGCTATGTGTGGTATTGTGGACGTTGTTAATACGAATAGCCGGGAACGTGTGAGTACAACGATCAATAATATATCCTAGTTGCTACAGTTCATCCTGCCCGAGGACACAAAAAACCCCATGGAACCTAGCCGGAGGATGGACATCCCCCGTGGAGCGTCATACGCTAGCCTCGCGTGCAAGTGCGACGACATGCGCTGCTTTAGCCCTCGCCTCGAGGAGCGCGAACGAGGTCACGATCGCGTCCAGTATCGGCAATCCCTCTTCCAGGACCTCCACCGTGAACTTCGTCCCATGCAACTTGCTCGCGCTTCGTGACATCGCTACAAGCTGTCCAGTCTCGGAATCTGTGACCTTTTTGGGCGTCTGTGAGTACTTATTCGCATTCTCCTTGGCGGGGACCGGTCCACGCCCGAATCGCCACACTCACCATCCAAGCGAACTTGTGCCACCTCCACTCGTACTTCCTCCCGTTCGGCGCATGCATCCGCCTTGATCTGTAGACGTACCTCTCAGGTAAGCCCTCTCATCTTCAAATGACAAACTCCGAGGTGATACTCGCAGTGACAAGGTGTGCTCCCGCTCCAGCCATCCGTTCAGGTCCCTCCTCTCGCCCCGAATGGTCAGTTCGTGGGCGAACGCCGAGCTCTCGTACTTTGCCACCACGTCCCCTCTCGCGTCGCGCACCGTCGTCGTCGACCCCCCGTGCAACTGTGGCGTCTTGACGTCGTACATGATCTGGCCGTTCGCCGCATTCACCACGATCGAGTTCAGCGGGCGGTCAGTGAAGGTGAGCTGCAACATCTCCCCTCAGTGCCGGAGGAGTCAAGGTCGAAGTCGGGGTGTTAGTGGTGCTACTGGGAGTGGTGGTGGTGTCCCCTGTCGTCGAGGTGGTGATATAGATGGGGATGGGGCGTTCGTGTGAGGGCGATAAGGTTCGATGGGCGTGGCTGCGAGGGCGGGTGCGAGCTCATCGGCCGATCCGTTCTCGCGGGTGTTTATACAGGACGCACGGACGTTGTTCTGTGTGATGGCAGCGCCCATCCCTCTTGCGACGCTTGTGTGCTTGTGTATGAGGGCGTAACGGCGCGGGGAGCGGTGCAGCCCGAGCAGTGTCTCCAGGTGGGAAAGCATCGTCAGCGGTGCTTCCGATCCAACGCTTATCGTTCTCCATACCTTTGGTGCTCGAGCTCCAATGTTGTCGCTAAGGTTTCTATTCCTCGCCATCCGGTCTCACTCATTTGCGGCGTCCACAGTTCAAATCGTTCGGTCGAGGTCATCAAGGGCTCTACGTGGCTTAGCATGCGGAGGCGAGCTTGAAGGGCTAGCGCCACTGATCCCTTCAGTGTTGGACGTAGCGAGGAGCTGTGCTCGACGCGCTTAAGTTAACCTTGGTTTGACTGACTGCATCTCACGCGTGACTAGGTTGACTGTTACGTCGCATAGCTATGATGATTAGGTGCTTTACACACGTAAAAGGGTGAGTTACAGGTAGGTCTAAGATACCCAATAGATACCCATATCTCGTACGCAATCTGACTAAGAGATCATGTAGACTCGTGTCGTATTCGGTAGCGCATTACAAGGAGCAATCACGATCCACCTCCACAAAAGTCGCAGCAACAGCAGGGATCCCCACATCCCCTCGGAAGACAGAGATGGGTCGTATCACTGTCCTCCAGCGCAACCGGGAGGAACACGTCCGGATGCTCCAGGTCGACTGAGCGTATCATTTGATCAGAGCCGCAACGCCCAAGCCGGACGCCCTGTATCCAATCCGGTGCCGGCACTGGACGATAGGTATGCTTCGCCAATCGCCGCCCGGGACTTCCAAGGTCTGTTCGAACGTTCAAATCGCCACAGACGGTCCCGATAGTGCCGTGGACGTTTACAGATCGGTGAGTGATCCTCCTCTCAGCTGGCGTGAAGGCGTCGTGGTGCTGATCCTGAGCGATCCTTCCTTTGAGACGGACATGCCGTGTATGTTGTACAAATTCAGGAGCTCGAGCACGATACAATGCACTCACGTTGCTGAGGGCGGAGATGCGGCTGCCCGTACTGTGGCATGGACTCGTGATGTGAATGGCATTACTCTATTATTTATTTTGCACGAACCTGTCGCATATGGTTGCTTGTGATCCACCAATATTTGCGTGAGTGTCCTTCCTGTCTAAGTCCACCCCCCACGGCCGGATGTTGTCTAAGATTGTTTGCGAATTGTAAGAAGAGCAACTTGACGCAGTGGAAGCGTGCAGGGCTCATAACCCTGAAGTCCCTGGATCGAAACCAGGAGTTGCTAACGCGGTCGACATTTTGTGGACAATCTTTTAGTCTATTCGAAGCCACCTATTTTTTGCTAGTTTCACTTCCCTGGAACAACGCGCGCACAATGTGACACATGTTTGCCAAGTACTTGCAAAGGTTGAATGAAGTGTGCTACAATACCAGTAAACAGGTAAGCCTCGTGGCGATGGTCTACTGGCACACCGACACTCCTTTCTCTCCTACCACCACCATGCAAGTGGGCGCTTCTTTTATCGCACTGCAATCAATACCATCTGTCGTACCGAGGGCTATCCAGAACCAACACCCCC
>JAKLMY010000307.1:0-31862 GCA_022814645.1 Ganoderma meredithae | reverse complement strand
GTCCTTATATACTGCTAGGAGGAGTGCATGTGTAAGCAAAAGAAAGGAGTCATGTGTGGTTACAGTACACTGAGTAATGCTGAGTAACCGATGATAAAGCAATGACTACATAATGATGCAACTATGGCGACATATGGGGACATCAGAGAACATTCTACACTATTCTGGACATCTCTGGAGTAGTATGGGTTGTTCTAGATGTGTCTGGATTGTATCTACAGTACACAAACAAAGAAAACCATAAAAGGTAACTAAGTATGCATAGCTGCTGAGGCTGTGTCTACAGCCTCTTCCCTCCAGACCATCCTTCCGGCATACCCGGAGTTCAACAGTCTCTCCCTGATGTACACTCAGCAGGGTGACCTGTATGACGCATAGGTCCATTGGACTTCAGCGATGGCCGCGCGCCCTCCTCCGAGTGCGGCTTAGGTGAGTGTGTCCTGTCATCCAACAACACGGAGGTTTCTGACCATGACCATCACAGATTGTCAGTGGTGCTGTAGAAGGTCGAGCTAATGGCACATCTTTCAATTGTATTTTACCATGTATGCATGCTGCTTCATTGATTGTTTGACATGGAATGAGTGCTCCGAGTGTGAATGCGTGCTGAGTATATATTGGTGAAGTCGAGACTTAACGCAGTGCGCAAGCGCTCAGGATTCGCGTGGAAGGCTCTAGCGCTCATGACGCGTCCCAGACTCTCTTCTTGTGATTCGTGCTGTGTCCAACCATATCCAACGAACCCCTCTTTAATGTCATATCTCTATGCTATCTTTTCGCTATCCAGCTCCCACCACCGATTCTCCAAAGCTCAAGCACTTCACACAGCCCTATCTCCCTCCGACACCGATCACAGCATTGGTGACTACACCAACACAGGCCTGTGCAAATCGTGCTTCCGAATTAGAAGATGGGTCAGAGGTCGACAACTGAGTTTGACAATCCCGACCAAGGTCATACTTCTCATCGGTGACCCTCATTCTTCCATGGATTGCGCAGTTCCTCTTGCACTATCATCGTTGTGTTGTCACAAGTATCGTAGGACATACATCAACCCAAACATGCAATTTGTGGATGGCAATCGGTGAGTCTTCAGTCTCCCTCCCAAAATGCCATTCCTCCATCCCCGACCATCAGGCTGGCACTAGCACTACTGCATGTGCTGCATGTCTAACGAGGTACCGCAACTCTTCCGTTTGGCGTGTGATAGTGCAATTACTCGTGATGCGTATGTCTGACAGGCTGGCGGCGACGTACAGTCTCTATCACGGCCTTCCTATACCCCTACCACGCGATGCCGATGTTGCTCGCTAGCATTACATTACTCCAACTTACTCACTCCGACTTCAACTCCGCGATCGGTTTGTCGGGAAGGATTTGATCCTACATAGTCATTTGGCCCGGGCGAAGCGCGTCCGATAATATTGTGCCCTCATTACAATTCCGAGACGATTCAAGTCGTTGGGACAGCAAACACGAGCAAGAACCTGGCCCCACGATGACTGTCGTGGTGACCATTCCCACCTCACGGGAGTTGGCGTTGGCTGCGAGCGACGGGCTCGCGACGGGTCTCAGTTGGGCACAAAAGCTCGTTCGGCATAGGCCGTTCGCACGTTCGTTGTACCATCGCCCTCCTTTGGTCATCTCTCTCTTGTTGCCAATGGCCATTGCCCGCCGCTCAACCTCCATCTACTTATTGTCAACCGGAAAAGCACCCTAACACCATCGTACTGATCCTATTTGCGTATTGTTTAGCAGGATAGGTGCTGCGGTAGTAAGTTAGTTGTTTTGCCTTTACGCTCCTCGATCGACGGGAGGTCTCTTGGGATCTCCTATTCCACACACGACCATCGCTTCCTTCAGTATACGTGGTTCCTATATCAATCACGGATTGTGTTCAACAATTGAGTACATGTGGTCCGAGACCCTAGGCTGTCGTTGTCTTGCGGGTAGTCTTCGCGGTAGGTCATCCGGTGCCCCAGAAGAACCGATGAGCCGGCGTTTGAGAAATGCGGTTGACAATGGAGACTTGAATGAAGAGACGGGAATCGCAGGGAGAAGTAAGAACGTGCGATGCGGAGAAAGAGAGAGAGCACCGTTTGCAAGGCACAGGGAGAGTCGTGATCGGAGGCCGCCAAAGTAAGGACAAACATGACGCTATGCATGCAGCGGTTTCCGCTGGGCGGCTCCCATCGCGCGGCGCTCTTGACACGCCTCTCCCATCCCGCCTCCTCCCCAGACTAGTCTTGACCCTCCCCCCAGTCCCGGATCCGCCTCTGTTCACCACCTCACGCCCAGGACGCCCCAGCTCTCAGTGACCCGACATCCCACGGATCCGGCCTCTCCATTCCCCATCCGCCGCCTTTGTCACTCCCGGAACGGGAACGCCCCCTCCCCCCACGACGAGCAGCAGCTCCTTCGGGCCGCAGCATACTTTAACGCAGCATATAGCAGCCCATTAACGCATTATCGCGACCACCTGCCCCTGTGCACCCCCTCCACCATGAAGTTCATCGAATGCAACGAGCTGAGCACGCTCGCCCGCGCACTTACCCACGAGGGGCCCGAGTGCTCCGTTCACACGCGCATCGAGCTCTACAGCACCAAGAACATCAAGCGCGACAAGAAGCTTTTCCGCGACCTCGAGAACGCCTACGCTGACGAGGTCTCCCACTCCCCGCCCCTGCCCTCCGACATGGCCTTCGACGCACAGGCGGAGATGACCCCCTTCGGCCCCATGTCCGAGCACCACTCCCGTAAGACTCTCTACCTCCTCATCGCGACCCTCAACGTCGCCTTCCCGGACCATGAGTTCTCCGACGTCCGACCTTACCACTTCAACCGCGAGGAGTCCGGTGCGGCCGTGCTCAACGCCCTCTCCACGACCATGGTCTCCCCGCAGCGCTCCGGTCTCTCGCTGCAGATGCACGCCCCCCGCACCTACTCCGCCTACCCGCCCGCATCGGCGGACTTCTTCCCCTCATCGGTCCCCACGTCGTCGTCCCCGCTCGACTTCTACGTGAAGCCGAGCCCCCGCGCGCCCTCGCGCGCACAGTCCGGCACGCACCCGACGCTCTACGCCGCGCTCAACCGCGAGATCAGCCTGGCAGAGTGTGAGGTGTACTCGTATGCGCCCGACGTCGAGTGCGACCCGCACGCGACGGACAGCGACGATGAAGACGACGTTGCGTCGCCGGACGACGACGAGTCGAGCGACGACGAGAACACCCAATTTGAGTTCGACGACTACGACGTCGACGAGGCCCCTGCCCGGCGGAGCACCGGCTATAGCGACGACCGCTTCTCCGATGACGTCCCGCCAGTCGCGGCGCGCCGCCGGGGGGCGCTGCTGTGGAGCTCGCACTGGTTCTTCCTCAACCGCAAGCTGAAGCGCATATTGTTCATCTCGGTCTGGGCGCGCTCGCGGGGAATTGCGTCGTGGATGGACCAGGACCAGGGTGTTCATGCCGCATACGGGTCGCCGGACAAGGTGTCGAACGAGCGGTTCCTGGGTTGGGAGGGTGCGGTTGGAGCTGGTGCGAGAGCGATGGGCCTCAGTGTGAGCGCGAATTTATGAGGTTGGGGGAAGTTGATGCCGTGTGAGGGGTGGAGCTTCAGCTTGAAGGTACGTAGCCTCTGGTCAGGAGCACACATGCGGCTGAATGGCTTGCGTAGCAGACACGAAATGCAACATCTCGCCAATGCGCTCAGTACCGATTCTCGGCCTTGTCTCCTCTATTCTTCCGTCATCCTTGTCTATTGGTTCAACACCCCCTCGCGTGTTATCCCGCTGTTAGTTTCCCGTTCATGTGTATATTAGTTACCCCCATATCCCCCATGCTTACCTTACTAGTGGGAACGATGTTGAGCGTCATGAGTTCCGTAGTCTTCTCTTCTTCTCGATCTATACCGGACATTGCAAACCCATTACCTCTGTTGGTTTGCGTTCAGCGAAGAGAGACGTACGACAAAGAGGGAGTGAAAGAGGCGGGGAAGACACCATGTCCTTGTCTTGAATTACTCGTGTGGATATTTAAGTCCATGATTGGTGTCTCTGATCAGTGAGTCACCGCGCTAGCGCCTTCCAGACCAAGCAGCGCATATGGCGATCGCCAGGCCACGTACCGCAGACAGTTTGCACATTAGATGCAGGCGTAGGTGACGAGGGGGAAGGGCGGCTGGAACAGCGAGGGTGGGGGAGGCCTGAAGTGGTGGAACCGCGCTCGAGTTGTCCTTCTTCGGAGAGAAAGTCGGGGAAATGACTCAGCGCGATTCCCACTCCCACTCAGCTGCCAATATCACCATTAGAGAGATTTGATGAAGAAGAGGCAGAGACCTACTTTTCGGTAGGAGTGAATCACCCGTCGACTCTTGAGTGACATGCAAGACAGCCGTGAGTCTCTGGCTGCGGTCGGAATGCTTGTTCTCCGAGAAAACGTAGGGGCAAACAACGAGCGAGACAAAAAAAGATGATGAACCGTCCTCCAGGCGCAGAATGATGCTTTGAATTCAACGTCGGTGGTAAAGAGACGCGGAGGAGACGGGCTTTATGGGTCCAAGAAGCCTCAGAGCAAGTCGCACAGAACTCAATGCCGGTCAATCCAGTGTCTTCCAGCGGTGAAGGAAGAAGAAAAAGGGCGAGACGTGCTCATCCAGGAGCAGTAGGGGGTAACGAGGAGGACGAGAGGAAGAAAGAGACATCGATATCGGATGGAAGAAAAAAATATAGTGATGGTCCATGTGAAGTGCCGTTCCTTCTCGATCCTGCCAAATCTGGATCTAAGGGTGGGTTTCGTATTACATAATTGCTTGGCAGAGACCGGCGCTAAGAGGTGGCCTGCTCATGCTCATCCCCTCCGCAACGAGCCAGACAGCTCCGCTCTGACCTCGTCCCCACCACACATCGGCCGCATACAATGAACGGGGAAGCCGCAAAGATCTTCGTGCCCCGGGGCGACTCAGGTCCTGCCGCCGCCGCACGTTCACCTCCAATTGTCGACCTTGCCCGCTTCCTCGTCCGTGCCCTGTCCTTGTCCTACGGCGTCCTCTCTCGGACCACGGTCACCCTCCTCTTCTCGCTGCTGGCCCCGCTATCCCTGATATTTACACCCGTATCCTACCTTCTCTCACCCGTCTTCATCCTGGTCGAGGCGCTCCTCGATGTCTTCGTGTTCACCCCGTACGCCATCGTCGCCGCCGTCGCACGGAACCTCTATCCGGTCTACGTCTTCCTCGCTACGGCCGTCATATGCGCCCTTCTTCTTGGGATTGCCGCGCGCACTTTGTCTTCTGTCATTGTGCGCGTCCTCTTCGCTCCTCGCCCGAAGGCCAAGTTGCCGGTCCCAGAGCTTGAGCCTGAACGCGAGGCGCCGCCCCCCCCTCAGCCCAAGGAGAAGGAGAAGGGCTCGCTGAGGACTAGTGCATCCAAAACGCGCATGCGAAAACGCGTCTCCATCAAGGATGAGAGGGATAGATAGGTGTAATGCCTCGGGACTTACTATTATTTGCATGGTGAGTACGCGTCGCCGCCATGCTAGTTGGTGAACCCTCATACTTTCCTCCTAGGGGAGTTTCGTTTTCATATATTCCTCGCATTTCAACAGTTACCGTGGACCCTATGAGAGGCCCTTCAACGGGCTGTTCCTCCACGCCATGCGACGCAATTCTCAAGTCCGCAGTCAGGCAACCTGAAGGCTTATGGAGGCGGCAGACTTCCAGGATAAATGCGATATCCAGAGTCACCATTCTTGATGCTAGGGCTTTATAGGTTGTGAGTCGCCTTCGCTTCATTGCTGGAAGTTGGATTGAGCCTGGATAGTTCCAGAGTAGAGGAATCGCGGTGTATCGGATCTCTTTCCTCGCAATACACGACAGGTTATCCGGACTACTTTCAGAATTCCCCTCTCGTTCTCAAAGCTTAGGTATGCACGTTGTATGCGATATCGACTTCGTTGTCTGACGCTATCAATTGACACCATGTGTGCGTAAGGAAAATGTGGCTATATGCGCAGATTTGGCTCTCATTTGGTGCCGTCACCAAGGACTAAATGGTGAATGAGACTCAGCGCCCATGGCACAGTGTGAGATGGCAGAACTCGCCATCTATGAATTTGTCCTGTTCCTCGTTTGACAGGGCCTCTAATGTCGTCTGTTTCCCTTCCTTGAGCATTAGCGGGGAGAGGATCCCCGTGGGCATGAAGAACGCAAATATTTGCAATCTATAGATGGCCATCAGTACACCTCCGGGCAAGGCTTGAAGCTTGAAGCGCATGGAACGCAATCGAAACGTACAGATGGGGCACAAACGCGTTCCTCCCTCCGATGTTCATGAGCTTCCCGAAGCCGACCTGGGCGACGACGGCGCCAACCTTCCCGCTCGCAGCAGCGATACCAAAGGTAGTGGGGCGGTAGCGGGTTGGAAACGACTCCCCGGGAAGATCGAGACGGTGCAGTTGGGTCCAAAGTTGGAGAAGAAGTTCGTGAGGCAGTATAGGAAAACGAACACCTTGCCACCACCTCTGTCGGACCCCGTCAACCTGTGATATCCGAATCCTACGACCCAGTGAGTTTTAAGATATTTGTAGCCGGCACAGAGGGAGTGACGCACCCATAATTACATACATAATTGTAAGCACGGTGAATCCGAGGAGTTGTACTGGCTTTCGACCCCAGGTGTCGACGCAATGTTCTTCATATTTTGGTAAGCCCTCGCCATTCCAACGAGGCCTGCGCTTGGGGTCCCGAATCCTATGGCCTGCAAAATGATCGAGGTGTTGAGACCCAAGCCGTAAAAGGCGACCTACAGGATATCCATCATTGTTACAGACATTCAGGGGAGGGGCAAACCTGAAACTCACGTTGATGGCAAACCACGAGTAACACATCCCAATGAGCGGAATCAAGTTATCCCTCCTGCTGAAGGACTTGACGAAGTCTCGCTTCGTTGCCTTCGGAGCCCTAACGCGCTCGGTCTGAACGACACAGTCCTCTCCCACATGGTGCGACCCCATAGTTAGGAATTTCTCCACGTCCTGGCTCGCTTGTCTGACATTGCGCTCGACGTCCATCGTAAAGCGCGGTGTTTCAGGGATCGTCAAACGGAAGTGAAGCGCGATAGCCCCTGGGATGCAGCCGATGCCGATCAGGAGCCGCCACATGAAGTCGACGTGCTTGAGGGCAGCAGCATCGTCGTGAAGTAAGGAAGACTTGTATGTGTCGATGATTATGAACGCAACGAGCGCAGCAGCTACAGACACCTTCGAGTTAGATTGAGGGGTCTGTCGTCGGGAGGAAGACATAACGCTCTGAGCTGTCCCTAGCCTTGGTTCGCGACTACAGCCACCATCATCCTCCCTCTTATGCTGGTGGATGCGAACTCGGAGGGGATAACGGAGGACAGAGGATCATCCCCATCTATACCAACTCAAAGGATTATCCTCCATACTACGAGCGCTGCAATCATGTTCGCTGCATGCGCCTGCCCACACATCGCTTGGCCAAAGGGGGCGACGATGATAAGTATCATCTTCGTGCCGCGCATATACTCAGTGAGAAATCGCATTGGAATGGAGAGCGTACTTACACATGCGCTTACGACCGAGTACGTCCGCCAACCACCCGAATAAAAGTTGGCCAATCAATTGTACCGGCTGGAGTGGCCACTTTGATCCCCAGGTCTTGGTTCGGAGTTAGCACCTGGTCTAGAAGAAGAATATCGAATTCTCAACGGCTTCTCCCTACCAGAGGCAGATTGCCACTTACCATGTCCGTACACGTATCCAAGCATAACAGATGCAATGTTGATGGCGAATATGTCATAGCTGCAAGACTGCCGCATGAACCCGAGCCCGCCGGGCCCCGGCGCACTGGTGCACGAGAAGAGAACGTACGCGTCGGTCAAGAAACCCACGCCCGCGACGAGACAGAATCGAACGTGAAACCAGCTGTGGGAAACGGTCCTCGAATTAGCCTACTGCAGTACTTATGAAGCGGACATGAAACGTACGAGAACTTTGCCTGATCCACTTTGGCTAGAGTGGTCCTACGTTGTTTATTGAGATCGTACAGTCCCCGCATCCTTCTCGTGGTTGGGGATGTGGGAGAGGACGGCTTCCACGGTTAGGTCGCCCTTCATGAGGGTGATGGTGAGTCGGTTTCCGCAGGGAAGGGGACTTGGAAGCCGAAGAATCCATGCCGGAGAGATAAGGACTTGAAGTGGGCTCAGCCTGGAAACTTAAGCGGACCACTAAACTCTAACGTCCACAAGACCTCGAGGGACTTCTAGTACCTGGACGTTGAGTGACAGCTGCCAGTATGGAGTCCGGGTGGGATTCGGCAGCATTAGTTGTTCCCTGCCTGGGCCGGCCACGTTCGTAGGGAGGGAGGTGAATTTAAGAGATAACAGGCTGGCAGGATGGGGCCCGGCGGGAATGTGTGTAACCCACGATGTCGTTCAAGAAGTCTTCCACTATCACCTTCAGCGGAAGATCATCTAAAAGCAGGAGCAATTCAGCCGCCCCGCACGAATGTGCTTGATAATACGAACCGTGCAGGATGCATGGAGAGAGGTTCCGAAGTTTGATCACGAACTCGGAGGCACTGAGAGACGAGCAACTTGAAAGACGTGTCATGCTCAACTTGAGGCAACCGCCACAGCGCATTGATGGCGCTCATCAGAACATCAGCTTGCCATGCGATGGGGAGGCGGCCTTTTAAAAGCAGGATATACACTGGCAGCCCGCCGAGCTGGAGTAGCGCGAGAGTCAAAACACACATAAAGGAGACAACTAAAGCGGAGTCTTCGTTGCTCGGAACACCTCTCCTACTCATGGAATCGTATCTCAGCATGGTAATCCGTACTACTAAATTTTGACAAGATGTCATCAAGCACAGGAAGTCAACTTCTCGCATCACTTGCTCGGCGAGGCAGATCCCCGTGGGCCGTGGCTAAAACGTGGAAACTTACCTGGAAGGACATGACCCCAGCATTCCAACCACCCTGGACGGCCTGCTGGACACGTGTTGAGCGTTGCGGGGTCGATGAAGCCACCGTTGGTCTCGTCGGTGGCGATGCCTGGTTTGCCAATAACAAGCTTGTTGACGTCCACACCGGACTTCTGGATCTCGAACACGGCGAGCCGCCCGCAGAGCGTGTTGCAGTCCTCGTAGCCTTGGCTCGGTGACTCTGTATCACGACTGTTCATAATTTATTCATTAAGATGATGATGCCGAGGAGTCGAGGGGAACTTACGGTTGTAGAACTGAATATTGTACCAGTCGATCAGGCTGTCTACGGTCTTGTCGACGGTAAGGTAGCACCCGCCCGGGCAGAAGCCGGGCAGGAACTACTGGCCCACCGGTGCGTACGTGAGGATGAACTGGCCCTGGGGCAGTTGCTGCCGGAGCGTCTGCGTAAAGGTCGCGAGCCACGCCTCGCCGACGCCGCTCTTTTGAGTGACGAGGGTAATCTCCTCCCAGTCGACGTCGATCCCGTCCAGGTCATTACTGAGCATGAATTGGCCCATCGTGTTGGCCAGCGCGACGGGGTCCTTTCCGGAAGATGTGGGCAGGTCCTTCTCGCCGAATGCGGAGGCGACAATGGAGACACCCACCTGATTATACTGCTGCTTGAGCTGTTGGCGATTGGTCGCGCCCAGGTTCGCCCAGTTGAGTACCTGGTCGGCCGGGCGTGTGGTGAGCAGGAATGCCAGGTTGCTAGGAGCGCTGTGTAAGTGGTCGTCTCAGAAAGTATCGACTAGATACTTACATTACGTTGAATCCCTTGATCTGGTCGAGGGGTGCGAGGACGTCGGGGCCAACGGTCAGGTCGGTGTATACCACGAACTTGGGCCCGGCGGGGATCTTGCGGAGCAGCGCTCACGGATACAGCGGATGCCGGCATCGTGCAAAGGGTGAAAAGACGCGAAAACGACGAAATGAACATCTTCAAAGAGTTAACACAAAAAACCCTGACCAGAGGGGAGAAGAAGTAGAATGGAAAAGCAAAAGAGAGAGCGGAGAGAAAGAGAAAGGCGGAAAACAAAAGACCGATAGCGGGATGAGGAACCTCTCACTGTCGTTGACCACCTCTTTATACATCGACGTGACCGTATGCCAGATGTAATTACACCGCCGGTAACTCGACGAGCGGCGTAAAACGAACCCGCGGAGTGTTCGCAGGTAAGATAAATGACAGCGGACAACACTGTCACCAGCAGCTATGGTCCATGACAGGTGGTCAGATTTAGGTTGTGTTGTGCATCTGGCCTGGGAGAAAAACGAGGGTGAGGTGGTTGGCGAGCGGGGTCTATAACTTTGAAAATGGATTCCATCGTACTCGTGAGGTATTATGCATATCATCCAAGTACCTGGATGAGGAGCATACACTTGCCCACATATGGCACGTTGTGGAAGGTACGCTATGAGGTCAGGATGTCAGTGAGAATCACGCTGACCTGACGCTGAATTGATTGATCGCTTCATACCGCGTCAGTGTCTGCGGCTCGTACCATCATGCCATTGCTAGGTAGTCAGCCAAACATCGAGTTCACTTCCGGATTTGATGTGAATGAGATGATCTAGGTGAAAGCTGCGATTTCATTGACAATGCTACCACTCGCAGACCAGGACCGAGGGACCACGATTCGTTCCATAGAACTGTGCTCAAGACATCCGATTCTGGAAAGTTGAAACAATGCATATCAGTTCAGACCCGACCATCCGAATACATAATGCGATCATAAAACATATCTTAGTTAGTTTGTATGGCTGAGGTCCGCAAGGTTCTGCGTCAGGTTGGTCCTCACCTCGACTGTCGATCAGAAACTTCCAACAGGCCCCACCACGCTAGCAGTGTATAATAGATACCATGCAGTCCATCCAACATTCCGTAGCTCAGAGTCGACGTGCTCGCCGAATAAGCAGTGCTGGGGTTGTCTGACTACATCCCAGATGGTGTCTCCAGGATCTCACTGGAACAACGACACGTCGTCGAACTTGTATCAAGCCTCGTCGTCCTCGTCGAATGCATCTACTGCTGAAACACTAGAGCTGTATAGTACGTGTTTGTTGACGAAACTGATGTGGCGCCTGACGTCGACTCTGCGCCGTTGTGGGCCGATGAAAGCATCAGAATGCAGGAGTCAAAACAGACTGGGTGGCCTGATGTTGATCATGAAAGAGTAGAACAGCCGGTGACCGAGACTCTGCGGTCTAGGATAGCGCACTGGCATATTTCATGCTGGTCAAGATGGCAACAAACGATGAAGAAGCAGGCCTGTGGTATGATAAGATCAATGATGAAAAACGACAAGAAGCGATGCACCAAAAAGCGTGCCGAGCTCCTTGTCCTTCGCCCGGCATATGCCCTCGTCCGCGAGTGCTGCGTCGGCAACATCCTTGCTCTCCTCACTGTTCTCCTCCGCCGTTCATGCAGACGAGGAGGATGCGTGGACCAATTCGAACATCTATTTCCTTGGCTCTGGCTAGTCGGGCTGCCTAAATGCACTTGTAAACTTTACCTCAGCGCGGCCCTTCTCGCAGTTCTTCGACTTTCTGCTTGAGCGTCACGATGTCGAGCACGTCACGTTTAGTGGGGAGTCGCAGCACCCCTACGGTCAACGCCAGCCTGATGAAGAGGTTAGGAATGGATGCCTGCCATGCCGTTCTCTTCTTTCAGATGTTGCGTCCTCATACAAAAAGGACCATGTGCACGGCCAGATATGACAGAGGACGGGAGAAGCGTTGGGTTGAGGTCTAGACGACTTCCCGACCCAATGACAACGGTTGTTTTTCAATCTCGCCGTCAAATGACCAAGCTTTCGGTGAGGATCAACCGAGAAGGGTGCTCACCACGATGACGCACCTCCATGTAATCCCACCGCGAGAGAGAAGTTGCGCGAATCCTTGAGCACCGTCTCGGTCGAATCGAACCCGGTCTCTTTCGACGCCTCCGATTTCTTCAACTTCAGTCTGGAGGGAATGAACAGGCAGGGAACGTATTCAGAAATGCCTGTACATGTCTGTGAAGAGCGATTTCCAAGTTGACACGTTGACTCGGACGGGGAGGAACGACATGACCCTATAGACCAATACCACTGCGGAACTGGTCAGCTCATTTCATAAAACACATGACACCGTCATACTCACCGCTTGCGAATTACGCCGCATATATGGCCTCCAGCGTGCCCGCATGACCAAAGAGAGACTGCGAGAAGGAGGATGAAAAGAGCATGTTTGCAGGGTTGGTAGCCGGGAAATATCACGTGAAATGAGATCCCTCCTCATGATCGGCGGCACGAAACTTGGGGGCCTCCCAGCGCCCGCCGCCCTGCATAAAACCGCCGTGTGGTCCTTTGGTCTGTTCACTTTTCCCTGTCGCCAACACTGCAACCTCCTTCTAGACGCTTTACACCATGTCTGACATCAAGGTTACCGGTTTCAAGGTGTGTTCTACTCGGGATGCGCTAGTGTCCGGGCGGAGGGTTCACACGACGTCCTGCACCACCATAGTCCTCCGAGATCCTTGCCCAGCTGGCGGAGGTGTTCAGCAAGTTCAGTGATGAGGAGAAGAAGAAGGAGATCAAGAAGGTGTGCCTCGCTCCCCTCTGTTCTCGTGGCCCCTTTGACGCGAGAGCCACAGACGAACGGCATCTTCGAGATGCGTGTAAAGAATGCGGACGGCAAAGAGGGCGTTTGGACCATCGACCTCAAGCAGGCAGGATCGGTCTACAAGGGCGAGCCCAAGGCCAAGGCCAACGTCACCATCATGCTTTCCGACGACACCTTCATCCAGCTCGCGGAGGGCAAGCTTGACGGTCAGAAGGCGTTCATGAGCGGCAAGCTCAAGACGAAGGGCAACATGATGTTTGCGACCAAGCTTGATGGTATTCTCAAGGTGCGTCCTCGATATCTACTATCCCATCCCTCCCACAGTGCTCAAGAGTTGCGTAGACGGCAAAGGCAAAGGCGAAGCTGTAATAGATTGATGTGGTCGCTATTGTTGCTATCGCTATCTTTGCTACTCTATAATCCACTGTATTATGGACATACCGGGATACCCATGGAAGACATCAAGGCCCACGACTTCTGAGGGGAGTGGGACATTTGTGAATTATGGATGGTGATTCTGAAGTGCCGCTAATGCAAACCGGCCTATTTACAGAGCCTTTTCCACCACGATCAGTTCCTCCAGGTTCACCGTCGCGCTCAAACCAGCGGCCTCCATGTCCCTCGGCGTAAGGGGGCCCCTTACATTCACATTCCCATAGCCAAAATGCTTCGACACAATGGCCTTGATGCCCGCGATGCTCCCCAGTTTCTGAAGCTCCCAATCCGCATGGCCTAACAGGGCCTGCAGCTTCTCTGCCTCCGCGAGCTTGCCCTCCTTCCACAGCCTATACAACTCAGCATGTGCCTTGGGCGCGACATTTGGCAGCGCTCCGATGATGCCTGCGCTGCCCGAGACCAGGCCCTGGAGGTACACCGCGGAGGATCCGGGGAAGGTGGCGAACTTGCTCGCGGGAAGGGTGGAGGTGAGACGGTGGAGCTTGCCGACATCCGCACAGGATAGCTTCGTGCCTACGATGTTCGGATGTTCACCGAGGGCGCCGATGGTGTCGGAATCGAGGTTGAGTCCAGCGGTAACGGTGGGGAAGTTGTAGATCATGGTGGGAATGGGGGACGCGTCTGCGACCTGCCGGTGTGTCGGCGTCGGATAGGGATGCACAGTGAGAAGGATTGAGAAGGCTGACATACGTCGCGGTGGAACTTGAGTATTCTCTCCTTTGTCATTTGTGGTGCCCAAACCCCGGGCGTCAGGACGAGGGCATGACTTGCGCCGGCTTCCTTTGCATCGACGCAAAGCTTCTTCGTCTCCTTCGTCGACTGCCCGCCCGTTCCTGCGATGACCAACACATTCTGGAAGCCGTTCTCGTCCAAGGTGTCCCTTGTGAGGCGGATTGTAGTCTTGCGCTCGTCGTGCGAGAGGTGCTGAGCTTCGCCGTTGCTTCCTTGTACTAGAATACCTGTCACACCGCCCTGAACGCCGTATTAGATTCGAGGCAAAAATGGAACACACGACGCACACAAAACTAACCTGTGCAAGTCGAAGGACGTGAGCCTTGATCGATTGGATGTCAAGCTCCTCGTTCTCATCGAAGAACAAGACTGCGGGAACGTAGACGCCAGCAGGTGGAGGGACACTGTTCGCCATTTAGACTGAGAGAGACACAAGCTAAGAGGTAGGAGATGGTGGTGAGTCTACGGAGCAACTTGAATCGAAGTCACGACGTCGCGATTATATACTCTGTCGACATGCTCGAGAATGTGGTGAGATGCCGGCGGGAATACAGTCTGCCGATAAAGCCTCATGTGAGAGTCGCCAGGAGCAGATGTGTCAGAAAAAGCCCAAAGACCAGCGATACCAAGCGATAGAGTGGTCATATGCCAGTGCACTTAGAGAGTCTGAGAGATGAGGGACGCAGTAAGTTAGACTCAGGACTGCAACCTTCCGGGCCGTTCATTCAATCTCCGATTCGGTTAAACCCTCATCCCCACGATTATATTTGAGGCGGCGCTTGAATGCCCCCTGCCGACCGCGTATGTCACCGCGAAATACGTTCGCGCTACACGCCAGCCACGGCTCCGGTCGTTCCGTCGTCTTCTCGGTCTTCTCTCTCCCTCGGTCACCTCAACCTCCTGTTACCCACGGCGGGAACAAGGGGACCTCGTCCTCCGCTTTCTAAACGCTTCCCCTGGAATCATCGGCCTAGGCGACTCCCAAGGCTTGCTGACTGCTCCAATCAAGTTTCCCAGCCGGAAGACTTAAGAGGAGCGTGCATACATGTACGCTTCCTTTCGCCGACGCGTCTCTACCGTCCTCCCAACGCTCAAGGGCAAAGCCTCGACGTATGGGTTCTCCGCGGTAGCCACAGCACGTCAGGCCGCCACGCCCACCACCGTATCTCGCCCGGTGCGCAGACAGTTCGCGACATTCGTTACGAACACACACCTCCGGACGCGCTCCCGGTATGGTGTTCAACCATTGAACGTCCGGCGTGTGCACATCCGCGCGTTGTCATACTCGTCCATTCCGAGGTTCTTTTTGAGGGCTTTCAGGGTGCCGGTCGGGGCGGCGACTGTTGGAGCGGGCGGGTTCACGTATGCGAATTACAAGTTCGAGGGTGAGTGATACCGTCGCGAGTTCCGGAGGTTACAGCAAGCCATTTACGCACCACCCTCGTTTGGCGTGCTGATGCTGCACGTTTCGCAGAATTCAAGAAGAAGTCAAATGAGGTGTTCTCGACTGTCCAAGACACCATCACAGACGCAGTCGACGCGGCTTCAGGTTTGGCTAAGACAGTGAAGACACGAGTATCGGACATCAAGTTCCCGGACATCGAGGCTCCTGAGTTCCTCAAAACCATGTTTTCTTCGTCCTCCAAAGATGGGAATGGCGAAGGTCACGAAGGCTCGGAATCTTCATCGCGGAAGAAGCGGCCCAACGGCGATGATCCTGCAGCCCTCGCGGCTATCATGGCAGCGACTTCTCTATCGGCATCGGACTCCAAGGCTGGGGACTCTGACGTTTTCAATGGCGACGACCGACAGAACGGGCTTATGCATTTGACGAAGAAACTGATCGAAATCCGGACCATGCTCATCAGTATCGACCAGAGTGACGCGCTCAAGCTCCCGAGCATCGTTGTGATTGGGAGTCAGAGTTCAGGTAAGAGTTCGGTGTTGGAAGCAATCGTCGGTCATGAATTCCTTCCCAAGTGAGCACCCCCTCAATGACGTCTGGCCGTTTTCGCAGCTGAACAGCGTCTGGTAGGGGCAACAACATGGTAACCCGCAGACCCATCGAACTTACGCTCATCAATACGCCTGCATCGGCGGATGGTAAAGCCCCGCAGGAATACGGCGAGTTCCCCGGTCTCGGCCTGGGGAAGATGACCGACTTTTCTGTCGTCCAGCGCACACTCACTGACCTCAACCTGGCTGTCCCCGCTTCGGAATGCGTTTCCAATGAACCTATTGATCTGCGCATCTACTCTCCCCACGTCCCCGACCTCACCCTCATTGACTTGCCTGGCTACATCCAGATTGCTTCCATGGATCAGCCCGAGACGCTTAAGGAGAAGATCGCTGGCCTATGCGAGAGATATATCCGCGAGCCGAATATCATCCTCGCTGTATGCGCTGCCGACGTCGATCTTGCCAACTCTCCTGCTCTCCGCGCTAGCAGGAAAGTGGATCCGCTCGGCCTGCGGACCATCGGCGTAATCACGAAGATGGATCTCGTACCTCCAGATCAAGGCGCGAACATTCTCTCCGGCAACCGGTATCCTCTTCACTTGGGCTATGTTGGTGTTGTTACCAAAGGCCCAGGAAAGAAGGCTGGCAGGGAGACGCGGAGCGCACTCGTCAGGCGTTCCGAGGACGAGTACTTTGGCTCGCATCGTGACTTCTTCGGGACCCCTTCGAAACTTATGGTGGGCACCAGCACCCTACGCCGCCGCCTTATGGAGGTTCTCGAATCTTCAATGGCGTCGTCCCTGCACGGCATCACCAACGCGGTTCAACTCGAGCTCGAGGAGGCGCAGTACCAGTTCAAGGTGCAATACAATGATCGCCGGATCTCTGCTGAGTCGTACGTCGCCGAGACGATGGACCTCCTCAAGGGGCGCTTCAAGGAGTATACTGCACAGTTCCGCAAGCCGCAAGTGCGCGCGAACCTCAAGTTGATGCTTGAGGAGCGTGTCATGGACGTCCTCGAGCAGCTCTACTGGACAGACAAGCGCGCGCCAGAGCTCACGCAGCTCGGCGCGGACGGGCGCGTGAGGCCTGAGGACGTCGAACCGTACTGGCGGTACAAGCTCGAGGCCGCGTCGTCGCTGCTCACCAAGTCCGGCGTTGGGCGCGACTCCACGCTGCTGGTCGCGGACGGGCTACGCTCGTTGATCGACTCGATCGCGCAGGCGGAGCCGTTCAACCACCACCCACAGGCAGCGGAACGCCTGATCCAGTTCTCGCACGCGATCCTGCGCGAGCGCATCGGGATGACGTCGGACCAGGTCGAGAACTGCATCAAGCCGTACAAGTTCGAGGTCGAGGTCGACTCGCGCGAGTGGGAGCTCGGACGCACTGGCGCGGTTGCCGTGTTCGAGCGTGAGCTGAAGGCGCTCGAAGACAAGCTGAAGGACATCCGCACGCGCGTGGGCGGGAGCAGGCGGCTGAATAACCTCGTGGGATACGTGCGCGAGTTGGCGGAGAAGGAGCAGGAGCGCAAGCTGAAGAGGCTGCAGGGTGCAGAGGGCGATGAGCCTATTGCTGAGGCCGCGGACGACTACCGGTACCCGCCTGCACAACTCGTCGATGGTCAGTCCGAATTTTCTGTGCGGTATGGCATGTCTTGCTGACCATAGCGTGACGTTCGGACAGGCCGTCATGCGATGTTCTTCAATGACCGGATCGCGATCCTGAAGCTTCGCTTGGCTGCGCTGAAGTCGAAGAGATGTAAAGCCGGTCCGGAGAGCGACATTCTGTGCCCTGAGGCATTCCTCAATGTTGTGGCTGACAAGCTCGCATATACCTCCGCCATGTTCATCAACATCGAGCTACTTGACCACTTCTTCTACCAGGTTGGTAAATTCTTGCGAAGCCTGCTTGGTAGAACTTTACTGACAGGCTGTTACAGTTCCCTCGCGAGATAGACTCCAGACTCCTTTACGACCTGGACCGCAAAGAGATCATAGATTTTGCACGGGAGAACCCCATCATCAGGAAACACCTTGACCTGCAAGAGAGGAAAGACAAGCTCGAAGAGGTTCGTCTGATCGCTACGGAAGCTCCCCGCCGACGCTGACAGACCGTCTCCAGGTCATGAAGCAGCTCAACAGCTTGGCGACTCTGCGACCAGATGTGCAACCGACGCCCCGCCGACAAAGAGGGCTTTTCGGTAGCATGTTCTGAGCCGTTTTTTCTGGCCGTAATGACGGTTGTTGTGGAAAGTTTGGATTTATACGTTATTGTATTTCTTATTATGCACTAATCACCCATCTCGCATCTATACAATGATTCAAAGACGATGCAAGAGTTATAAGAGAAATACACAGAGCGAGACGAGGTAAATGATACAACACCTTATGGACTCCAGTGTTGAGAGCAGTTCACAAGGAGGTGCTTGGCTCTGATGTCGTGCTATAAGTCTTTGGCAGTGCGAGATTGGCGTGCAACAGCCGCATCTTATCTGGAAGGTCAGATGCTGGGTCGCTAAAATCGCAAAGGATGACGTTACAACACCCTAACGTCCAATTCTTGTCCAATTCCATCGTAAACTCCTGCTGACCTGATTTCTCCTTTTCAGTGGCGTTTATCTGGTCTCGTTAAGCATTGTGAGCGTAGCATTCAGACTCGTTACACACTGTAAAGATCTCACTTGATGCCAACTATAGAATCTACGGACTTACCCTGCCTAAACTGCTGGGTCCGAAACCGATATCAGATGCCCTTTTTTTTGCTCACCCAACTCTTCTGAGTCGATGGGAATTTGGCTCGATCCATGTGGGATCGACGTCCATATCAACCGATCTGTGCGACAAGCTTACGGCGTCAGGCCTTAGGCATCAATGGAGTCAACTGTAAACACTCATGAACTTCATCGCTAAAAATTCATTAACGAATGACCCAGAAGCTGACCTTGGGACGATACGACTGTCTGCGATCTTTATTTCACTCCTAAGAGGCTGTATGGTGAACTCAGAGTACTCTAGAGGCCTACATTCACAGCACCACAAATTCCGACGGTTCTGGTCGGTGCTGAACGTTGAGTCAGACATTAACAGTAGGTGCTTCCGCCTTCGCGACTGCAATGCGCAGGTATCTTACCATTTTGCGAGACGGCGATCTCTGCACTGCGAAAGACTGGTCGCACAACAACATCCTTGGCAATTACGGCTCCTCCAAGGATAACCGTCTAGTTGCATAGCTTTTGTACCTGCGTAGATTACTCATATGGACAAGTGTCTGGGTCGGGCGGCTGATGAGCGCTTGAGCAAGTGTTCCTGAGCTCAACTTTTGGGGAAGCGGCCGGGTTGATGGAGTTGCCGGTGCCGGAAGACTGCGGACATAGGGCAGCTGCAGGGCAACTACTGTACTTCATTCTATAGGACCGCCTGGTCTCTTGGGGTACTAATCAGATGCCATGGTTCTTTTGGGAGGCCGTCTTGCATGCATCCCATCCAGTGGGGTTGAGAAATGAGCATATATACACGAATATGTCGGTGTCAAGGCTCCGCGAGCATTGACGTCGTGCGCATACAGAAGGAGCCGCTCGCCCGATGATTGCGGCACATACTCTCCCTTTATCTCTCCTTGCCGTCATGGCTGGCAGTCTCCCGGTAGTCCTGCACAACTTCAGCGGCCTAAAGCTGTCGGGTGCGTAATGCAGTCATGTCTTCCAAGGTAGCACTGACGCGAGACCCGACCTGGCCTCGTGGACACGGTTCCCGCGCTCACCAGACCTCGTTCGCCTCCTCGGCTCTCGCTCCTTCCAGTACGCACCCAAGGTCATCAAGTATGTGGTTGCCCTCATCTTCTTGATCAACATCCGTTCGTGGCCTCTCTATTGGCACTGTGAGTGGATTGTCGCGTCTTACCGGCGAGTTGCGTTCCGCTGACGATCCGTCTACTCCCGGCAGGGTACATCTGGAAGCCCGTCTTCCAGTACCGCGGACGCTACTATCTCCACACTCTGAGGCACTTTCTGTCGCCTGTGCATGTACGGCAGCAAAAGAAATTGGAGTGGCTCGAGAGCTTCTCGCCGGTCGGCAAGAACCCGTTCGAGCTGACTGGCATCTACCGTGTCTGGGCTGGTGAGTTTTGGTGCCCCTTATTCCTTCTTCGAGCGCGAATTCTTTCTTTCACATTATGCAATCCCTGCCTCGCTTCAAGATACTTCATCCATGTCATACCACAGATCATCGCCCCAAGACTGAACGTCTGTCCTCATAGGTCCAGACGAATGTGACTTCAATCTGCATTTGAGCAACTCTTCGTATCCCAAGGTGCGCATGTACAACTACATTCCTGCACCCCCGTATACAAACTGACTGTGCGCTCCGTACCTTCAGCGGCTCGATGCCGCGCGTTTCAGGTTCGGACTCTTGCTCTCCCCAACGTTCTTCCGTTCCGGTGGTTGGATGGGCCTGGGAGGTCAGCTTTCTCGCTCGTCCAAATCGTGCTCGTTCGCCCTGTGTGCTCATGTGCTGTGGCGTGATTTAGCGACACATTTCACGTTCTTGCGCGAAATACCCATGTTCTCGCACTACGAACTGCGCTCGACTCTCATGAGCTGGGACAACAAATGGGTGAGTGGCCACATCCATCGCGCATGCTTCAAAGCTTCAATGCCGCCTTTCTTCTCTTAACGCTGTCTATGTTCTCAGATTTACGTGGCCACCCGCTATGTCATCAAGCCCAAGAAGGGGAAAGCCAAGCCCCGGAAAGCCATTTCCTCTCCCCAGGTACCCTCTGCTGACGGCGTCGGGCCCATGCCCGTCCTCCGCACTGCCAATGGTGTCATCTCCGGCACTGACACCCCCGCCAGCGGCAACAACCCGAACCTCGCCGCCATCGCCGCGCAGATCATTGATCAGCCCGAGCCCGATGGCGCGACGGTCCACTGCCTTGCGATCTCGGAGTGCGTAGGCAAGATCGGGCGCATCACCGTCCCGCCCGCGCTCATACTCGCTGCGGACGGCTTTGCGCGCGCGCCCGAGAGCCTGGACGGCGGTGTGTCACCCGCGCCGTGGTCACACGCGAACCCGCCGCCGCATTGGGAGACGGTGCGCGAGCTGCGTGGGCAGGCGCACTTGGAACACACCGGCTCGCTGAAGCGCCTCCGCGCGTTCTACACTGGAGGCTGGCGCGACGTGCCCGAGGATAAGAGGTGGTGGGAGGAGGCGCTTCAGGGCGAGATCGAGGAGCGGCGACTACGCGGGCTGGGGTGCATGCAGGCGCTCAGGAGGGGCGTCGAGGAAGCGAGGACGATCTGAGTCCGAGCTTTTGGAGAGGTACCTATCTTGATGCTGCTTGGACCTGGAGGGACTACGATGCTTAGACGATATAGAATGGCGTGAATCGTACTAGATACCGATACCATAGAGGTAGCGTATTCTCTGATGTATGCGTCCGATGCATTGCGTCCAATATGCACTATTTACTGTACAGGCATCTAGAGGTCCATGTTCCATGTCCGAGATCTGCATGAAAGGCTCGCGTCTAGCGGCCAACGTCCAGCGTGCCTTCTACGAAAGGTTCACTTTTGAGGGGTGCCAGCGTCCTGAACGGCAGTTGCAGCGTCTGCGTGCTTCGGAGGGGAAGGATTTCGACGCGCATGGTCCGCACACTGGCGCAGCACCAGGTTTGCGAGGTCCCCGCCCCACGCGATGAGCGCCAGGCTCTCCATATCGTCCTCCCCAAGCCGTTCTGGGATGCGCGTGCAGCACCACCGTCCCCTGCTCTCGTACGTGTATGCACCCCACACCCACATGAACCGCGCCAGCGCCAGCGCTAACGCGATGCACGCGACGCGGGGGCTCACGAAGAAGAGCGAGAGGAGGGAGAAGAAAAAGATGCGCATGTAGTCGCGCGCGGTCTCCGCCCAGAAGCAGAAGCGGTCGAGGCCCCGCGGCGAGGGCGGGGGGATGTAGCCGGTGGCGAAGACGACGCGCTCGATGTGCGCGGGGAAGAGCGTGATCGTCGCGCCGACCGCGATGCACCACGGCATGAAGAGCAGAAGGTGGGGGAGGTCTGGGAACGGCGTGGGCATGGGTCGCGCGGCGCCCTCAGCCTCTTGGGCAGCAGCGGTAGGAGGAGTGGACTGCGTTCTGGTGACGATTGCACCCGCATCTGGGGCTGGCAGCGGGTCGGAGGCATGATTCTTACGGTTCGAAGTAACCGCAAGGGCTGCCCGTTGTCTGCTCGGGGTGTCCGCGAAGACGTCGCGGTCCTCTTCGAGAAGGTCCCTCTCCAACTGCCTAATAACGTTGGCGCCGAAGGACGTCAGCGACGGGATCGGGCTCGGAGGGTAGTTGCCGTCGTGCGGAAACTCGTCATCCTCGGGGGTGTAGATGCCGGTGGTCGACGAGCTGCTCATGAGACGCGCACTGGGGCTCATATGATACGCGACGGCGTCGGTCCTCGATTCGGACGTGACGAGGATCGAGATGGGCGGGCGTCGTGGGGACGCCTGCGCTTCCGAACGCCTTCGTCCTGAGTCTCCGGCGCCGTCTCGCGCGGACCCAGACAACGCAACGGCAGAGCTCGAGGAGACTAGAGGGATCGGCGCCTCTCTGGATGGCTGGGCGAGGCAACCACCGCGTTAGTCTACATGTGCAAACCAGAACAGTCAGGTCGTACTTTGCGGCTTAACTTTCGAAGACTCAGCATTCTCGCAATGCCCTTCGCCTTCCCCGCGATTCTTGCCAGGGTGCGCCCTCTAGACGGGGACGGGGACGGGGACGGGGATCGGGTCCCTACAGTGACTGTCGAATGTAAGATGACCTTCTGAGGACTTGCGAACTCGACCTGGGGCAGCCGTGTCGTCCTGTACGCCGTGTCGTTCTCATTAATGTCCATCTCCAACATCACCGGCGTCCCCTGGAGTTCGATCACTTCGGCGTCGGACGAGCTAGAGTAGCTGCCACAAGACGCTCTCTGGAGAGCCGACTCGTCGTCGTCCGCCATGCCGCTGCTGGAGCTAGAGCGGTCACGAGTCCTGAATTCAGGGCAGCTTGCATGCATGCAAAGCGTGGGCTGCAGGAGACCGCCTTGTCAGAATGTAACACAATATCATGACGGCGCGACTCGGGCGTACTGGTGGCTGGAATCGTTGGGTCGTTGAAGGACGAGACGTCGCAGCTCGAGAAAGGCTGTTCGCGCTAAAACTCGGAGTCATAGCGAAAGAGGCGAGAACTAGAGGGAGGTATGGGCAGGCGTAGGGCTGTGGTATTAGTATGTGCGGCCGGCGCAGAGAGAAGGGCTGAAAGGGATGTCGGAGCAGGGATTCCGACCCAGTGTCAGCCTCCGGCATCCCTCACTCTTGAAACTTGAGGGTCCTGTCCGCCGCAACGTCATGTTCTAGACTCGCCAACCATAATCGAGTGACATCCATTCCTCGAAAATGAATTCGGATCCCTGACAGAAATGGGGGACAAGCTGGTCAGTCGAAAGGTGGACACAGATAAAATTCTGGTGGTCATGCAAAAGTTGAGCTTGCACATAGCGAGGCGTTGAGTACACAGCCACACTCAGCTGGGTGTGGCGGGTACCCGCAGTTATCCACGCGATCGAGCGCGCCACGAACATCATCGGCATCGTCCAGGGCCGTTAGCACTGAGGCAAGTGTGGGCAAGCTCGTCACAATCTCGTGGCAATGCTTTGCGATCGGGAAGAGCCGCTCCAGCGACCCAGAACAAACCCAGAGCTATGTTTGCCACCGGGACCGGTCCGCAGAAACGCTCGCCATGCTGGCGAGCTATCAGCAGGCCCAGTCTGTTGACCTTCCAAGATCTCAGCGAAGCGTGAAATTTTAATTTTCTGCATACCCCAGATCTGGGTGGAGGCAGATGGAGAAGAAAATATTATACGAGAAGATGCGAATGCGGTGAGAATACATAGAGATTGAGGAAGATGCAAGCAGAAGAAGATCCAACGAAACAAAAGAGCATGAACCCTCATGACCTACGCACCCTGGGTGCGGGTATGAGGCCCAAGAGACCGAACGCGAGCGCATACAAACCGGTAGCTGTAGAACCACAGGGATTGAGCCCATGCTCAGTCAGCTGGGACTGATAGCGGGTGGAAGAGGACAGCTGGGGAACGGACCTGCTATTACACCTTCGAGGTATCCCATAGTCGACCATCGACCGAGTGTATAGACAAGCAGAGACCAACCGGCCACGAGAGACGCGGTCATGACCTGGGAGCAGACGTTAATCCGTAGGACGACACGTGTGGGCGGAAGCTACTCAACAGGCACGACGGGGGTTAGAACGCCCGAGACCCTCCAATGCCGATACTGTGGAGCGGGACACGGGTGAATCGCCTTTCGCGGGATGAGGAAAGAAGACCATGCGGCGACTCACGTCTGGTTGTTCGCGGCGCACGAGGGGGAGGATCAACACGTACAGAAACGAGAAGACAGTGACCAGGGCGGCGAGTAATGAGAGCCGCGCGGAGAGCCTAAACGCCGCATGACTGGGAGTTACGGAGTATGTTGACGAGAGATGACGACAGACTGACCGACTCCAACCCTGACCTGCACCTTCGCCATTGAGAAGCCGGATGAGGACGTTATAGCTGTCGAAGTAGTATGTGAGGAGGCCGCCTGGAAGGACGAACTTGAGCTGCTTGAGAGTATGGCGGGAGAAGGACATAAGAGACATGGCTGTGCGTGGAGATGGCCAGCAAGCGAAAACGAGACAACAAGAAAGAGAGAGAAATGGACGCGATGAGCGATGAGCTCGTTGAGCTCGCGGTTGGGGAAGAAATCCCTCGCGATCGACGTTGGCGGTGGCAGCACTGCCATATTCACATGTATTTCCCCGGCGCTCTCCCTTCCTGATCTGGACTTGTCTATTGCACGACTATCAGATAACCTGTTATAGGCAGCCTTATCGCGAGCTTCAATAAGGTTGACTCCGCAACAAAGACCGCCCTCCTCCCTCCGCAGGGTGATCACAGGCCCTCCACGAACGTTTGGAGGACTCGCATGACGAACCAAAGCCATGGATGTGGTACACGATGCCGTCCGAGGCCGCTGGAGGGATTAGAGTGAGCGCCTCACGACGGTGAGAAAATAAATGACTAAAGTGCAAGGCAACGCGGAGACGACCCCGCAGACTGGTACTCGTGTCTGCAGGCCGTCATAGGCCCAAAGCACGTCCCCTCCCGTACATTAACTCTCCTCGCATGTCCTGACCTCCCCCAACTCCTGGTCGTCTCTTGCCATCGACCGTCATGTGGGCCGGCACACCCAAATTTGTCTTTGTCGCCCTCCTTGTCCTCAACTGCATCCTCTGGTCACAATCGCGATACAGCCATGTCGGCGGCACGCGACCCTCCCTTGCCTCGGGCCTGCTCAAGCGAGGCTTCTCTGACGTAGATCATCACCCTTCGCCTTTCCACGTAACGGCCAACGAGGTGCGTCTATTCTGCACTCCTCCTTCTGGCTTGCCGTCCATCTCGATCTGCCCTACCTCCAAGCTCAACAACCTCGTCCTCTTCGTAGCAATGTCGTCCACTCTCCATCCCCCACGACCGACAATGCACCCACGTCAAGGAAGTCTGCGACATGGAGCGCACCTTCCTTTCCATTGGCTACCTCGAGGACTACTTCTGCGCCCCCACCAAGTCTCGCCCACTCCTCTTCACAGTATACACCGTCTGGCTCATCTTCCTCTTCTCCACCCTCGGCATTTCTGCCTCGGACTTCTTTTGTCCAAACCTGGGAACCATCTCGCACCTGCTCGGACTTGATGAGAACGTTGCAGGCGTCACCTTTCTTGCATTCGGCAATGGCTCCCCAGACATGTTCGCAACATTCTCCGCCATGCGCACAAACTCTGGTGGGCTTGCCATCGGAGAGTTGCTCGGCGCCGCTACCTTCATAACATCATGTGTTGTCGGTTCCATGTGCATCATCAAGCCTTTCAAGGTCGTGCGTGGCCCCTTCTTGCGCGATGTTGGTTTCTTCACCGTCGCCGTCACTCTGCTCCTGTTCGTCCTCTGGGACAGCAAACTTGAGGCATGGGAGGCTGCTTCCATGGTTGTGCTTTACGCCGTGTACGTCACTGTCGTTGTTGTTGGGAGCTGGTGGAGAAAGCGTCAAGAGAAGCGGAAACAGTACGAGGCTCTCATGCGCGATGAGTATGCCGAGGAAGAACCATATCACGACGAGGAGCCGTTTTGTGACGATCGTGAGTCTCGCTTGTTCATTGCGTATGAATAATATCGCAGACTATTCTATGCCCAATAGGTTCCTTCTCCCCATCCGCGTCTTCGAACAACCTGCAGGTTCCCTCTCAGTACGAGCGTGCGCGTGCGATATCTCATCCTAACCCACCAACGCTCGGGATCCAAACCGACGTCCCAAGGCGTCCTCGGACGCGCTCCCTCTCGCCCTCGTCACCGCCTCTCAGCCACATGCCGTCCTTCTCCCTGGTCGGTGCGCTGGAATTCAGGCGTGTGGTGTCCTCGCTCCAGCGCGACGCCGCGTCCGCCTCCCTATCGCGCTTCGAGAGTCCTCTGACGCCATATTCGTATCGCCGCCACCGACACGGCCTGCAGCCTGGTTCACGCACGCCCAGTCGTTCGCCTATCTCGATCTTGCACTTAGAGCGAGACCCTTGGGAAGCGGCATTGGGAGTACCACTGGATGAGCGACCGCCCCCGCCTCAAATCGTCGAAACCGCCTTCGGCGACTCGCTGCACGAAGGTTATGGGCATACACCTATCCCATCCATTTCGCACACACCCGCTTCACCGATCTCCTCGGCCGAATCAGGCAGCGAGTCCCAGACGTACGTTGAGGTGCCGCTCTCTCGCAGGCAGCGCATCTTCCGATTTATCGCGCACGTCGGGCATATCCTCTTCCCTACCCTGCACGAGTTCTGGAGCAGGCCGTTCCTGGGCAAGATCGCCGCCGTGCTCGCCGCACCTGCAGTCCTGGCGCTAACGCTGACGCTTCCTGTCGTTGTGACCTCATACGAGAACCCAGATGCGTCAGAGAAGAGACACTCTCTGGGAGGTTCGAGCGTGAGCCCTCTGGTTGACTTTGAGGAGGAGGGCGTCGAGCGCGCGCTGATCGCGGAGGAGGAGGTGGAGGAGGAGATGCACGAGTTGAAGTTCGACAAGTGGCTTATGGCCGTTCAGTGCTGCCTTGGCCCGCTGTTCTGCGCTGCCGTCTTGCTGGGTACGTGTGACCAATTTCCCGATCTTCCCACCTGTGGTCCATGGTACCGTCAGCGCGGCGTGTGCTTACTATATGTGACTGTATGCAGATGGGGTGGAGCACGAGGGCTGGCTATTGCTGGCCACTGGTGTCGCAGGGCTCACCGCCGCGATCCTCGTCCTCGTGTTTGCCAACAAGGGCCACTCGCCCGCTGCCCAGCTCGCGCGGTGCGCCATGGGCTTCGTCGTCGCGGTGGTTTGGATTATGGCGATCGCCGATGAAGTGGTCAAGGTTCTGCAGGTGCGTCTGCTCCCGACACCTTCCCCGCCCCTTCATATGCCTATCCTTTTCGCCACTTCCCCGCATGCACCACGAGCACGCGGCACAACCTTGTCTGCCCCGCCAATCCGTCCTCGCCTTTCCCCCATGACGGCGCACGGACATGACCATGACACTGACCATGACGCTCCTCCGCCTATAGACCTTCGGCTTCCTTTTCGGGCTCTCGGACGCCATTATCGGCATCACCATCTTCGCTATGGGCAACTCCCTCGCGGACCTCGTCGCGAACATGTCCGTCGCCGTCTTCGCGCCCATCATGGGCTTCTCCGCGTGCTTCGGCGGGCCGATGCTCAACATCCTGCTCGGCGTCGGCATCTCGGGCTCGTACATCGTCCGCCAGACGGGCACTCCGTACCCGCTCTACTTCTCTCCGTCGCTTGTAATCACCGGCGCCGGCCTGCTTGCGCTCCTCCTCGTGACGCTCGTGTTCGTGCCCATGAACGGGTACGTCCTGCCGCGGAAGTGGGGCGTTGCGCTCATTGTCGCGTACGTGCTGCTGATGACCGCGAACGTCGTTGTGGAGTTGCGGGGGCAGGCTCTCCGCTGAATGCGCGGGATGCGGATGCTGGCAGGGGATGAAGTGGGTGCCGATGCAGAGGTGGCATCTTTCGCTTGTCTCATCGTCCGACTTCTAGTCTCAGTACTAATGAATGATACGCCACCCGGAACCTCTTATCTATGGCTGTACTCTCATCTCGCACATAGTTGAAGCATTCTCTAGCTTACTACGTCTCGTCTCGTTTCCACTCGGACTACTGTCTATGCGCATGTCGTCCAAGCTCCTCCATACGAGTATACAGGATGTCCAATCGATACACATCTACACAATCAGAATCACGAGTAAACTACTTGCTTAGCCGAAGGAAATACACGGAAAGACTGGACCCGAGGAAGGGACAAGGGACAAGGAATCGCATGGAAACACACGGCCCATAAATGCGGGGTGTTCGGGAACCCCGCGGAGGCCGGACAGATGAATGCGGGATGCACGGGTCCCGCTCGGTTCGACGTTCTCGTAAGTGCAGTACTTCTACTTAGCAGGTCGCTTGTCTACGTCCCTGGCCCCCACAGCGTCACTGATCAAACACCGTCATACGGCGAGCAACCCCGCCCGCTGCCGTGGCTGGCACCCATGTTCCGATGATCTCTTCTGGTGTAAATTGCGGTGTCCAGTGACGGCTCGCGCCTGCTATTGCGAAGTGAGGCTGCGTCCTTCTTCCCAACGAGAACGAGCGGGGACCCGCGTCCTGTCCGGCCTTTCCAGGCCCCCCCGCACGCCCAGCCAATGCCGGCCACTCATCTCGACGCTCCCTCCCACGCCGGCGACCAAACGGAAGCAGGAGCCAAGGCAGAACCACACGCTTCGTGCAGTATATTGCATTCCGTGCGCGCTTCGTGGGCATTGAGTTCCCGCTCTCGCCATTGGACGCGCATCGGCAGAGCCCCCGCGTACGGGACGGCGCCAGGGCGTCAGGGCTCGCAGGCTTCGGAGAATGGGTAAGCCTCTCCCTGAGCGTGCGCTGCGCGGCCGCCCAGTGTTCTTCTGGCAGGGCTGATTGTGGCCGCTGCTTGCAATTGGCGGAAGAAGATAACGCTGCTGTAGTGCGGAAGCATAAATAAGCTTGAACGGCAATGCGAAACGGACAGCGTCTCCGCGCCCGACGACTCACGAGAGCACTCGCAGCCCGCAGATCCGCACCCACACCGCGCCGCCGACGCCCATATCTCGAACCCGACCTCGAACGCGAATCCATCCGACCTTCGTGATGGCCTCCGAGTCTGCCTTGCCAACTTCATCGGCATCGTACCCGTCGCGGATCCGGATGCTGACCTCGCCCGACGGCACGCGGCTCTGGGCCGAGTCCTCGGGCGACGCGTCGAAGCCTCCCATCGTGTTCATCCACGGGCTCTCGTGCACCGCGCTCGGGTGGGATAAGCAGTTTGCGGACCCGGACCTCCAGAGAAACTTTCACATTGTGCGGTACGAGATGCGCGGGCACGGCCGGAGTGAGAAACCAATGGAGGAGGAAGACTACGCGTCGGCGCGGATCGCGGGGGACTTCAAGACGGTGTGCGACGCGTTTGGCTTGGTGCGGCCGTTCATGGTCGGTTGGTGAGTGAACGCTCTAGGTCCGGGGAATGGGCTCGACGTACGTCATATTGATATTGAACACTTGTCTTTGGATTTCGCAGGAGCCTCGGTGGGTGCATCGCCGTCGACGTAGTCACCGCCTATGGCGCCGACTACATTTCGGGCATCGTCTATGTCGGGGGATCCATCCTCGCGCTGCATTACCACCCCCCATGCAAGCATCCTTTGATGGACGAGCTCTGGCCGATCATCTCCTCGCTCACCTCCGACGATATGAGCACCGGGGCGGAAGCCTTCGTCGATTCGTGCGTCAAACAGCCTCTCCCGTTCGACGTGAAGCTGCTCTGGATGGGCGGCTTCATCATGCAGCCGCGCGCCGCACGATATTGGAGCATCCGGCGTACGCAGGACCACACGGTGTGGGAGGCGACCGCGCGGCGCGTGCCGGTGCTGATCGTGCAGGGCAAGGAGGATGTGCACTGCCTGTACGAGAACATGATCGGGATCGCGCGGCGGATATACGACGACGTCGCGGTGACGCTCATGGACGGCGTTGGACACTCGCCACACTTCGAGAACGCGGCGGAGACGAACAGGTGCATTGGCGAGTGGGCGAAGCGCGTCGTGGGCCGATATCAGGGCAGCGGAAAGGTGGGCCTTCTCTTCTGGATGCTCCACGTCCGGTACTGGATGGGACTGACGGTTTCCGTGTGCTTGGGCATCGCTTCATCGGTCTATCCGATATGCATGCTTTTCTGACAGTCGTGGCAGCTTGCCAAGTTGTAGGATATGGGAGGACATGCTGGGGCAAAGCTTTAAGCTTCGACACCCTGTCGAGGACTATATCGGATGGGGTTCAGGTTATTTATGACGTTGAACTCACATCATGCCCATACTGTTGTCGCCGCTGTTGTCAAGGCACGTATTGAAATAAATTTATTCCAAGGATGTTAGGTTCGTGTTGAGTTTGATGCCTTGGAATAAGGCGCCAGGCTCGGACTTGGATGCCACCGTCAAAAGGTGTGATAACCCTGCCACCGTCGTCACAGGTCCCGTGCTCGACGCGTCGCGCGGATAACGCGTTAATGCTCGTCGGCGGCGGCTGGAAGAATTGTGGCGACCGCGGTTTACTTCCCTAGGCCACAGCGACGTCTGCACCGTCGTCTTGGTCCATCTCGACTCTCTTGAAACAAAGTTTATGCAGCTGGGCCCGACGGCGCTCACAAGAGATACACGAGTCAGCCGCATGTCAGATGAAATCGTGATCTTGTGAGAAACAAGGGAGATGAAACGAGGCAGGGCTTGGACCACCCAATTCGGCAAGTCGTTGCTTCGGAGCCTGAACTGCGTCGCAGTACAAAAGCCCATTTCCTCGTCTCTGATTCCTCCACCCACCTTCTCCTATCCCATACTCCCCACCTTGCTCAGTGTATGCGACCTCATCCCCTCATCCCGTTTCTAGGTCAGCCGCTACCCCTGAAGCTGTCACCGATCGTCTTCACGGACAGCGCCAGTGGTTGAAGGTGGTTGGCAGCCTCGTCCCAAGCTCAACCATCGCCGCATTCTGGCCTCCACGTCATGATCGACGTCTCTATCCAACACTTTCCAAAACATTGCACGTCGACGACGCCGTCGCCACAGTTGGCCTGGCGCTTGTGGTTAGCCCCCACCGACTACATCGACCTCGACGATGTCACGGATTAGGAGCACGACCGAATATATAACCCAGGCTTCCTTGGTACGTCGTCCTACTTGTACATCTCATGGGTGACGGGTGGGCACCGCGCAGTGACGGGTTCAACATCTGGGCGCGAGCCACACACGAAACGTATGGCTGTGCGTGGCACCGAAGAGTACAGCCCCAAACGGGCGACGATCCTCAAGCGCGTCCACGATCGAGTCGAAGCGCGGGGGAGTGTGGGCGACCGTACTTGTACTGTCAAAATGTCCTACCCCGGCTGAGACTCGTCGTGCCACAATGCGACCACAAGGAGTCGAAGGAGGGCGATTGCCGCGACGCCGAAGAGTACAGCCCCGACCGAGCGAACATCCACAAGTGCGTCCACGACGGCGTCAAGGCAATGAGGGTCGCGGCCGATCGTACTCCGTGTACCGTCATCATGCCCCACCTGAGTGCTAAGACATGTTGTGAGGCAAAATGACAACCAGCCCAGATGATCACGATGTCAAAGAGTAATGCCCAACCAGGCTACCATCCTCAAGCACGTCCACGGCAAGGTCGAATCACGGAGTAGTATGGCTGACCGTACTCGTACCATCAATCATGGGTCATATTACTCAAGCTTAGACGCGTTGTGTTTCAAGACAATTGGGCCAGGAGTGACACTGAAGACTATAACTCCAATCGGATGAACATTTTGAAGCACATCCGCAGTAGTCTCCGTTGCTGACCTTATCGGGACCAAAAGATGACAGTCGATCTTTTCCGATAAAGGTCTGCTACTGTACACG